>JAFHBW010000300.1:0-31898 GCA_019022765.1 Westerdykella sp. P71 | reverse complement strand
ACGTTGGGGTGGGCGGGTGGGGATGGGGGATTGGGAGAGGTGGAATGGCAGGACTGCTGCTACGTTAGTACTTTAGATCGCAATTCTCCGGGAGCATCGAATCTTACCTGTCATGAAAGAGACTCTGCACCGCTCCCCCTTGATCACCCACACCGCTCATCTGCGGCCCGTGACTACCATGCCTACTCCCAGCACCCACACTCCCCTCCTTCTTCTTGGACCCACCCTTTCTCGTCTCAATGGCATACATCCTCTGCCGCTCATTGGTAACCATCCTCCTCAACAAGGGCGTAACAAGACTGATAATCTTATTCCCATCCCTCGGCCAGACCAATTTGCCTTCGGTAGAAATCTGCTCTGCACCCAGCGCCCTAGCAGCCTGAATCGCATCATCCTCGGCCGGATTCTCCACGCCTTCACCAAAGAACGTCTCCCCGACGCCATCGTTGAGAAAGTCGCGCACGGTATTGAACAGCTTCAGCTTCACCATATCCGTATCACCCTTCCCGCGATTGCCAACGCAGTTCTGGCGCTCCGGGTGCGCTGGATCTAGCATGTACGCTTTGGCGCGAGCCTGCAGCTGGACAAAGTTCTCCGACGTAAGCTGCAGCGACATGAACAGCTTCGACATGGGCGGGCGAGTGTATTTCCTGGCTGGTTCCCTGGTGGGCCTGAAGAGCGCGGCGGCGGAATGAACACCCACAGCGCGGGCGCCCTGGAGGAGGTGTTCTGCTGGAGGCGACGTGCTGGTCCCCTGTGTACTCCTACCTCCAGTCTCAGGTCCGTGAAGATTGGGATCGGTAGGTCCGTCGGTCCTGATGCGCTTGTGCATGGGGCCCATAGTCCTCTGAACATGGCCATGACTGCCTTCCACACCACCTCCATCTTCTCCCTCGGGACTCTCCTCCCTCCTCCTCTTTCCCAAAGCCGTGGGCACCTGCGCCAACGTCGGACTCTCCACCTCCTTACTCATGATAAGCTCGGCAGCCTCACCGGCAGCAGTGGTGGCAGCCTCAATCAGCTCGACGAAATTATGATTCTCCCTAGGCGCAACAGAACCGTGTGTCTCTGGAGTGTGAGAGATGCCGTCGTGCTCACCGGAGAGCGATGCATGATGCGACGACGCCAGCGGGCCGGACAGGACATAGTCGTTGTCGTCGGCACCAGGGGGAAACGCGGCGTTTGCGGGATTGGTGAACTGGCCGCGAATCTGGTAGTAGGGCGCGTTTGTCGCCATGCGTGCGGGCGCGTTGCGCGAAAGGGATCGGGTTGATATGTTGGCAGCCGCGGCCACGGAGGCACTGGTACAGTATGATGTGTTGCGATAGGTGGTATGAATGGTCGTATGCTGGACCCCGGAAAACGTCAAATTCTTGGATCTAGAATCTCAGAAAAAGAATGACTCAAGAACGATCGAACAAACTCGCGGTCAAGGTCAGAGGCACGAGGGCAGCGATTACGGACCACCTCAAGCTCAAGGGACACGCGGATGGTGGACTTGGACGAGGGACGACAAAGAGGCTCGAAGCTTGCGAGACGGGTGAAGGGCTTTTGAACGCGACATGTTTGGTGTGGGGTGCGGGCCAGCAAATGCGCACCTGCGAGGATGCTGATTGCTCTGTCAATTGCGTGTCGAGGACAAGCAAGAGGGCAGAGCCGCCAGCGCGTTTGTTGCGGAACGGGAGGTCGCGGCCGTTGGAGGTCAAGGCGGCGTTTGTGATGTTTGCATTCGAGGGGTGGGGGACCTTGAGATTGCATTTCACTGAGGATTATGTAAGCGAGGTGGATGCATTCCGAAGCATCGGCTTCCACATTCCGAGCACGAGCGAAGGCATCGGATCGACGATTAGGATAAGGGGTTTAGTTTAAGTGTATTATGAAGTCTGTCATTCCAGAGAGTAGTCATTTCCTATCTCTAACGCCTGACGCCAGAAAGTAGATCTCCTAGTCTGCTACCAATGAATCTATGGTAGGTACGGAGCAGATTATGTACCCAAATGGAGGTAGGTATGCACTATCCTGACCTGGTATACACAAAAAGGGATATACACAAAGCGTTATTATGAATCCACATGCCCAAATATGCACATCCTAAAACCCATCCCCCTCATGCCACACCCTCCCCGCCTCCTTTGCCCTATTCCCCGGGTCCTCCCCCCTCTTCGCCGCCTCCTGCTTCAACCTATCGACAATCGGCCTGAGTCTATCAATCTCTTTCTTGAACTCCGCGTCTTTCCCCTCCTCAGGCCTCTCAATCTGCGCCGCCTCCTCCACCCGCCCCTCCTTCTCGGCCTCCTCAATGGCCTTCTTCTTATCCTCCCAGTCCCTCAGCTTGCCCTCCCAATCTTCCAACTGCCTCTTATATTCCGCAAAGGCAGCCCACTCGGCCTCCCCGCCGAAACAGCTGCCGTACTGGTCGCAGAAGCAGACGTTCTCTTTCGGGCAGAAGACGTTGTTGCCCGTGAAGACCACCTGCCAGATGTATTCCCACACGCGCCCGGACAAATGGTCCGGCAGTCGCGTGTTCAGCAGCCAGTTTCGGTACCAGACATATTGCGCCAGCGGCAGCGCGTGGATGCGCTCGCGCGAGAGGGCGAATTGCGCGCAGCACGGTTGGGCCAGGACGTCAGGCACCTTATCCAGAGGGAACAGCTCGCTCCAGCTCTTCGCCAGCAGGACCTCCTCTTGCTTGTACACGTTCTCCTTGGTCTCGCCCGGGTGCATCCAGTCCGGGCACCCGGGGTACCAGCTACAGCGCATGTTGACGAAGCCCTCGCGCCAGACGCGGGGGCGGGAGAGCTTGCGGACGAGCTCGGCGGCGTTGTGGCCGAGGATGTCGTCGTTGTGCCAGGCGAGCTGGTGGGCGTGCATGAAGATGGAGACGTCGGGGAGGTCGTCGTAGTGGTCGATGATGTACGAGAGGTAGACCATCACTTCGTGGCCTTTGTTTTTCGGCGGGTGTAAGGGGGCGAAGGGGTCGTCGGCGACATAGATGGCTTTGGGTTGGTCGGGGATCTCCTTCTCCATCCAGGAGACGTCTTCTTTTTGGGTGCGCGCGATTACGAGGACGGAGGTGTAGTTGTGGTGGCCGGGCATGGGGGTGCCGCTCTTGAAGTCCGGTTTGGGGTTCCAGT
Source organism: Westerdykella sp. P71 (assembly GCA_019022765.1). NCBI lineage: Eukaryota > Fungi > Ascomycota > Dothideomycetes > Pleosporales > Sporormiaceae > Westerdykella > Westerdykella sp. P71. The sequence goes on along the minus strand of JAFHBW010000300.1, from coordinate 28,764 downwards.
TGGCATATTTTGTATCGGCTGTCCAGCCGCCATATGGAGCGTCGAGATCGGAGTTGCTGTCAATGTGCTCCCCAAGGCCTATGCGCTGAGGGAGCTGCCGCCAGGTATCGGCTACGGATGAGCTGTAGTAGAGGAAGAAGACGGCGAATGTGAGGACGAGGGCGATGAGGCCCACTCGCTTTCTCTTGGACATGGTGAGAGGGAAAGGTGCGCGCAGAGCAGCGCAAAAGAATTCGGGGGGAGGCCGTGGTTTAAATCATCTAAACACCCTATGCTTGCTGATCAGGAATCGGGGCGACCCAGTGTCGATTCGCCCGGTCTCAGCGGGCGCAGCTGATGAGAGGACAGACGGTAGCGTCTATCACAAGTGCTACAGCGAGGCGGCTGGAGGCTTCCTAGGTCATTGAAATGCGCACGAGAGCACACGCGAGAGGAGTTTTCGGGTGTATTCAGGGTGCGACAAGCGTCACCCCATCGCGAGAGGTTGAAGGAGAGCGTAATTTTTTTTACCAAAGCCCCAAGAAGGAGACGTCAGCAGAACCACCGGGGGAGCCACTATGACGATCAAACCACCCACCAGGCGCGATTTCGGTCGGTCGGCCGTCCTCTAATGGGCGGGCCGGCTCCACTCTTACAATTCCCCTTTCACATGAGCTCCCGCTAGCCCAAGCTAAGAAGGCGTATGACTTATTAAGCTTAGGATTTGTCCAGCTTATTCCAACATTAGAACGTCCATCGTATCACAGTAATGCTGGCATATTAGGCCCACCTATCTGGGCTGTGCAATGTGCATGTCCATTTAGCCGTTTTCCTTTAAAGTGGTATGTACTCCGTACTCCATACTGTACTATAACTACAACATCGCTACTGCACGACCTAGGGGCTCATCTCTACTTGCACGGTTGGACGATCTGGAACTTGGAACTCTTGGTTGATAGTATTGCTAGTATAATGAATACTCGTACTTGGATAGACAGCTATAGGACTTTTTGCTTTATGCACTCATCTCTCATCTTTTGGACGACAAATGCCGTTCAATACCCTGAGCAGGAGGACCTCATAAATCTCTCCCTAATGCATAGGCTTTTGAAGGCTTGAAGCCAGTGGATGTCTTCTGCTGTCTGTCCTCAGATGAAGCTCAGAGCGGATAAACAATGTAGTTGCCGCGAACATCTTCGGCCTACGACGAGCGCTTTGCAATTGTCCATGTGCGCAGCCAGCAGAACGTCATGTCCGCAGAGCGTACAAATGTGTGATGACGCCCGCTTCCAAAATTCATCATGGAGATGCTGCGCGTCAATTATGTATCTATGCATGCACAGTCCAGAGCATGCAGACGCCAAGGAAAGGAGCAAACAATGCACCAAGGGGTAGACAAGAGGGAAAAACAAAAATCACGCACCTTCTCAGTCCACCGGTCCCCTTGATGACAGCATATGAGCAACCATACGTGCATCGTTAGCCGGCAGGACACTCGGTCCCCTACTGTACGCGTCGCAGTCGGGACAAGGTATGCGCTGCCTAGAGGAGTTGACGGTAGCACGTAGGATATTGGCGCAGGCGAGTTGGATCATCTTTACATATATCGCTAAGACGGCATGAGATGGAAGGTCGTGGTTTTTGAGAATCCCTCGATCGGGACTACTGATCGACCTGCAATTTACGGGTTGCTGGCAAGGTTCAAAACAGCTGCTGAATGCCGACGCTGTCTGAAATGTCATTGGAGATGGTATTGAATAGTGCTGAATGCTGGCTTGTGGACGTTGACGAGAGCATGTCTTGCTGTCCCGAGTCATCGCGCAGTGGACAGGCTTAGAAGTACAATTTAGGTGCCGACGCAGATGAAGACGAATTAAGTGCCCAGGGATCAAGAAAGTTGCGGCGTTGTAAGCCTTCTCGCAGAGCTGTTACCGTGTTCCTAAGGAAATCCTCCGTATGCCGAAGACCGAGATGAAAGTGGCATCAAGCTACAAGATCAGCAATGCTAGGAAAGCACGCCACCCTGCGCCATGCCGTTGTCCCGACCCAATATCGAATTACTTTTTGTCGACGCTTATCCTGAGCTTGAGTGAAGAGTCGCTTGAAATCGAGTTGCACCAAGTAGAGAAGTGTAGGTTTACATGAGCTGAAGCGCCGAAGAGATGTACCGAAAACAAGGTGGGTTGCAAATGCTCAGTACCGCTTCGTTTCTGGAAGAGTCAGCGAGACCTCTATCGGGAATACCGGGCATCGTCACCACGGTCATCGTAGGGCCTGCTCCCTCCAGAGTAAGCATCTGGGCGAGGAGGAGCAGCGTTCTCGTATCCTCCTGATGCTCCACCAGCAGGCGGAGGGCGCTCGTAATAACCACCACGACGGTCGTCACCGCGGCTAGAGTAACGATCATCGCGCGAGTAGCGGTCGCCGCCACGTCGGCCATAGTCATCACGATCACGGCCGTAGCCACGATCTTCGCGGTCACCATAACGGGAGCCACGATATCCGCCATAGTCGTCACGACGACCACCACCGTAGCCTCCACGACGGTCATCGTAGCGATCGCCGTATCTGCCTCCGCCACGGCCACCACCGCGACCACCGAACTCTGTCAGAAGGGTCAGTTGCCGTCAACGGTCAGAGAAACAGGATGCAAACTCACCTCGCTTGGGCGGGCCGTAGTACTTGCCCGGAGTGGGAGTACGTGGGCGAGCACGTCGAGCCTTCTCGATGCTCAAGGTCCTGCCTTGATGAACCTCACCCTGCAGCCCTTCCTTGGCGGCATCAGCTTGCTCAGGTGTGACCATCTTGACGAATCCAAAGCCGCGAGACTCCTTGGTGTGAGGGTCACGCATGATGTTGCACTTCTCGACCTCGCCGTACTTCTCGAACAGACGCGTCACATCCTCCTCCGTGAGGCTGGGGTGGATACCAGTCACGAAGAGATTGGAGCCTGGGTTGCGTGCGCCATCGTCCTCAGCGCCGCCGCGAGAGTCAGGCGGTGGGCCACTGTCTTCTCATCAGTTCTTGCTCCTCGCAAAGCTGTGTTGTGTTGGATGTTGCTTACCGGGTGTCGTGTCCTCCGCCGGGAGAGGCGGAGCGAGCTCGCGGATCGATGTCGCGGCGAGGAGAGCGGCTCCTGTCGCGCTCGTAGCCACGGGGCTCGTCTACGCGTCAGATCAGCAAATGCACGAAAGGTGAGAGAGTGCTGCAGCTGCAGAACAGGCTCGAAAACATACCGTCGTAGCCACGCTGTTCGGACTCGTACTCCATTGATGCCATGGTGATTAGTTGATGTTTGGGTGGGTCCGTTGAGCCGCTGTTGAAATTTTGGCGACTGATCGACGAGGCTACCCTTATGTAATCGCGTACGCGCTAGGCGTCACTTGAAAGGAATGGCGGGATTGAGAGGCCGAAGAGAGCCGCCGGAGGCTTGGAGAAGTAAAGAAGGAAGAGAGAGTGGGATCAGCTCGTGGAAGTGAGCGAGGCGGGGTGCGGCGAGGATTTATGAGGAAGAGAGAAGGTGAGACAGGGACGACGGGGAAACAAAGGCCTTTATTCGTCTTGGCAAGCTGAGGCGGAAGGTGCAAGGGCGGGTCAGCGGTCAGCGCCCCCTGTTATGTGCAATTCATCAGCCATTCTCACTTTATCGTGCATATATCGATGCAAATGATGGGAATTAAAGATAATGGCATTCCATGTGCCCCTAACTATACCTGACCAGGATATATCAAAGCATTCGTCCTACCAGTGAAGGCGCCGAAGCAAGGTATACTGCCACCAGAACCAGAATCCCGCACCAGTAGTACCTAAGTAACGCCTCTCATCAGAAGTCAACATGCCAGCCCATCCATGGTATCCTACACATGCCCAAATAATACATAAAAGCCGAAAGATGCACAACGATAAGGGTTTCCCAATTGCACCCAGGTGCGAAAACAACCATCTTCACTCACCTGTACAGCCGCCTCTTCTTCGCCTTCCGCACCACCTTCTGTGCTGTTGCCGCCTCGGGTTCCAGAGACGTGCCCTCTCCAGGCTGTATGTTGTCGGAGCCTGCAAGTCCATCAAGCTCATCGTCGTCCATCTCGGTCAAGCACTCGCTCATTTCACGAAGCACGTCTCGGCCAGTCCACTTCTCATCATGGATTGTGGTGCCGACCGGATCGAATGCTTCCATGTACCAAGGTATGCCTCCGTTTGCGAGAGGAGCAAGTAGGTCCTTCTCCGATCTAGGCGGTGTGATGGGCGCCTCGCCCGCTCCAGTCGTATGGCCCCTGGCTTCGGGGAGATCGACGTCCATAGCATCGGGTTCTGCGCTCCGCAAGACGTCGCGGTTGAATTGCGCTGCAATGGCGGCTTCATCTGCGTCCTCATCTCTCACGGCCAAGTGGTGATCTCCAGAATTCTCCTCTGGTGTTGGGGCTTGGTTCGGTGCTTCGCTACCCTTTACCGCAGCGACGCCGTTGACCATATCCATTCGGCCAGGAGCTGCGTGCTCGGTCTCAGTGGATGGTCGCACATGCTCCTGTTCCAGCGTGGATGCATCTGCCTGGTGTCCCAGCTTCTGGTCAAGGAGAGCCTCTAAATCAGGTATGTCCTGCGTGTACGGCCTTCCAGCCAGATCCGACTCTTTACGCAGAGCGTCCTGGTACAATGGATGGATGGCCTTAATGATCCGCTTGGCCAATGCCTTGATCTGCTTTTGCTCAGAGGTGAGGGAGCTATGTTCCACACCACTGAGCTGGTGTTCCGCCTCGCCCATATCTGTGACAGTCGCAAAGTCGATGACAGAGCTGAAAACTCCCGAGATGTCGTTGCTGAACGTCTGTACCGAGGTATAGAACTTTTCGTTGAGCTTCCCCTGTATTTCATTGAACCCTTCAGCGAAGATGCCCATATTGTCCAAGCTTTGTGCTTTGTCGAGGATTCGCTGCAGAAGCGGCGGTATCGGGAAATATACTGTGTCGATGATGCTTCGCAGAAGCATGATATCGTCCAGTTCCGTAGCCTCTCTCTCCTTGACTTTCTCGCAGAGAAACTGTATCTGCTCCATGTCCTTCTCGAGCATCTTGGCAAATTCGATGCGACGTTGCAGTCTCGGTCGTCCAACTGCGCCCATGCCGGCGAAGTCGCGACGAGTGATCTCCATTGACGAGAAAGCCTCCATTTGCAGCTGAAGCCGCTTGAGCAGTGGAGCGCCGCGCCGCGCTTCTCGCTTCAACGTCCAGTATTTGCAAGCTTCCTGAACGAACTCCTTCCTCTTGCGTATGCTGAATCGACTGAGCGTGTGCTCTACGTTCTGATAGACTGCTTGCGGTATCACAGGTGCCCCCGATGGTAATCTCCACGATTTTGCAGGCTGCTCCCGTTTTCGTTTATTTCCAGGCGCTTCGTCCGCTATGTCTTCAGGGCCTTCTACGGAAGGCTGAGGAAGCGCTGATCCTAGGGACAGAGCATATGCTTGGCTATCTCCCCAGTGGACGTGGCGCATGGTATGTCGGTAGAATGCCTTTGCTTCAGCAACGGCTCGCTCGACATCGTTTTCCTTCCGCCAGTCTAAGGGAGTGTGTCTATCGCAGTAACCTCTGAATTCGGGGGACCGTTCGCGCTCCTCTTCTATGCGGCTGAATATGTTCGTACGAAGGCAGAGCCGAGCTTTCCGTGCGCATGTTACGTGGAATGCCTCGAAACAAGACTTATGAGCGCACTGTATGCAGGCGCCCATCTTCTGTTTGCATATCATGCAGGACTTTAGGTATACAGTTAGTTTGTATGCCAACTGCATCGGGATTGAAATGACTTACAAGTTTCCAACGTGTCCTTGGCACTTTCTCAACGTCTTGGACTGGTTCCATAAAGGTTGTGTTCGCGATGGAGACCTCTGGGATGAAGAGGGCGCACAGAAGATGTGACCACTTCATATTCGTGGTTTGTTTGAATGCCCCGTCAAGGTTGGGACAGAAGATGCAGCCCTACAAACGTTAATCTAGTCCAATTGACGGGACATGTGGGACTTACAGGATGATCAATACGTCCTACCAACTGGCATCTCCGACAAAGCCACTGTCCTTCTGGTATAAAGGGTACTCCATAGCATTCTTGGTGCACTGCCAGATCACAGCCATCGCAAAACACAATGGCATTGGTGTTCTCGCAATCACCGTCGTCGCAAATCGCGCACTTCGTATCCTGCTCTTCGCCTTGACCTGCTGCTTCGCCATTGACTGCAGCCGCGGAGCTCGACCGCGGTCGGTGAGTTTGTGGAGGTTTCGGGTTCGGTTTTGGAATGCGCTTCTCTAACGCATGCCACTCCTTCTCAATCTGAGTGATGGTGATTTCGAATATCGCAGGTTTGATGGGCTCCGCGTTTTCTTCTCTTCGTTGCGCATTTACCTGCTCCAACCACCTGTCGTCTTGTTCGTCCATATCATACTCAACTCGACCAAGGGGAACGGCATGATTGGAGCTGTCCAGGTCCGACTTAAGAGTAAGATCTAGGTCCTCTTCGATGGAACCCTCTGGTAGCCGTATGAGGCTCTTCTCTGGCTTTACGAAAATCTCGCTCTCCTGGTATCCAAGATTTGCCATAGACTTGTCAACGTAGTTCACCTTAACTCCTTCACCTTCTTCAAAGACCTTGAACGGATCCACCTGACGGCAGGACGGTTTCGGGAGGTTCAGCTTCTCCTTGGGATTCATAGTCGGCAGAGGAGTGATGCGGGGAGCTGGGGGAGACCCAAGACCGTTCAGCATAGAGTCCAGCTTCCGAGTTGGACGTCCAACGCGCCTCCTCGCTGGGGTGACAAAGTTGCCATTGACAGCCCCCGGCCTGGGCACGTTGTTGGCATCCTGAGCTGCTTGGGCGCGTAGCGCCTCGTCCAATATCGCGGAGGACTTGCTGTCGACCGCGAAGTGATTTGGGCCTCCGTTGACTGGCGTTCCGGGCGTGGATTCGGCTGGACTGATGCCATCGACCTGATCCGCGCTGAACACCGGGAAGGCCGCGTCGATATCCAAGTCTTGGTGGAACTCCTCCCAGCCCCTCTCCTCCCTCGGTTTGTATCCGTCGCTCTGCGCCACGATGGCAGCTGCAGCTGCGGCCGAGCTAGACCTGGGTCCAGCAGGCGGCCGCTCTCGTCGAGGTCGGGGATGCGTGGCGGATGGCGATGGTTCGGGAAGGGGGACGCCCTGGCGCTCAGCGTTCAGCCTTCCGATGCGGCCGCGAGGTCCGGTATATGCGTATCCTCCAGGGCCTGTTCCCCCGACGGGTGTCTCCTGGCCGTCTTCGTCGACGTATCTTCCCCCGCCACCAGGACCGCCGGGGATGTACCGTCGCTTCTTGAGCGGAGGTGCTGAGTCAGATACGGTACGTCTCGGCGGCCGTCCCACGCTGCGAACGCGTTGGCGTGGTGTCCCGGGGGTCGCTGCCATTGTATCGAGTGTAGAAAGCGCACAAAGAGGAACAAAGGGGGATGCTCTGCTGGTTTCCAGATCACGCGTCGAGGCGGGTGCAATCTGGCGGAACGCGGTCACCGGAGGCGCGCAAACACCGGGAAAGCGGGTAGTGGGTGGTTCATAGAGAGAGAACGGTAGAGGTGAATGTGTAGGGGCGACTGAGGTGTGCGGACACGATCTACAGAGACGCGCCTACGTCCTGCGCCCAAGGTGAGGTTGATGAGGGAGGTTCGACGAGCCAAGTGAGCTAGCTGAATATGGACTAGCGTTGCATGTGGAGGCAAGGATGTGGCGGCAGGCTCCCGCAAACCCACCTCCACACCATCAGCCTTATTCAGACTTCGCGTACCTTGTTCTGTGGGGTATACCGATGGGCTCAGGGACATTGTCAGCGAGTGCGGCATTTAAGCTGTGGATTACTATGGCTCCAGACAAGCGACAAGGCACCCTAGAGGCCATGTCCAAATCTCTCTCTCACTGGACTGTAGACTCTTACCTTCGTGTGCATATCAGTATCTTCCAATGTTTTTGCGATTACATTCACAGTGAGGTGGTGAAAGTGTCGTCTCTCATCAGTAAGTCCAGGCTTTCGTCCATTCTTGGTCGCGACGATGCACGTCCGAATTGCAATTCTCTTGACGTCCAGACCCTGTGCGACGCACTGTGTACAAGCAATATGTGAGGTTTGCCACCTCAGGTTTGCCGCTGGGTAGTGGTTGTTGTTTGTTGTACGATTGCCTACAGCAATCGTCCTCTCTCTTCGTGTGTTTAGTGAGCCTAGGGCTCCCTCCTTAGATCGGTATCGAGATTCAGTTCCGCTATGAGAGTCCACCACAATAGGATTTATTTCATGGTCTGCATGGTTCGTATTCTCTTTTCTGGGAGTGGTACGACTTGCTACTTGTTGTTGAACCTTGGAACTTGGGTTCGCCGATCAAAAGCCGGCGCCCTGCCGCTCTCGAGGGGACGAGTGCAAGCCAAGCGCCTGAATGCCTGTTTAGTCCCAGCCAACGCTTTTTAAGCGGCTGAGTAGTTCAGGTACCGATAAGAGTGTATGGGAAATCGAAATTGCATGTTCTAGAATTGTGCCGCATCTCGCTCACCCACATAGCCTTTCCCCTGATTATTCGACTTGCACCCGTCTCCGTCGTACTCAAGCTTCGTATTTAACACAACTGTCACAACTATGAAAGGCAAAAGCAACACTGATAAATTATCATAGCGTATAGCCTCTATATTATCCTTTCACCCAAAAGGCGCATTCACTTCCTGATAAAACGAATATCAAAGTGCCGCGATCGAGGGGTCCCCGCCGCACTGCTTGCTATTTCACGGACAACGTCCACAACAGGCTGACTTGCCATAGGAACGTCATCGCTTGGGCCCACCCTTCCCTGGCTAAGCGCGCTTGCAGCGTCATCTGCATCCTGTTCATCCTCGAAGAAAGAGAAGTCGTTCCTTGCCGCCTCCCAGAAAGCATCCGAATCTCGATCATCCGTCGTAGACAATGTCGGATGCTGCCACCAGCTGGAGGAGGGCTTTTGCTCGAGCATCGTTACCGTGGATCCGGTTGTCAATGTAATCTGCTCTATCTCAAGATTGATGCGTTCTAGGGGGAACAGACTGAGGGCGTATTCTCGTTTAGCAACTATACGGGAGCAGCCAGGTGGAAGCGCATAAGTTTCCTCCGCTTGTTGGGCAGCATGTGTGGACTGCTCACAACAGAACTTGGTGAATTCAACAAGTCGCTGGACGATTGTCGCATTCGTGGTATGTGATGGAATGCCCGTCAGAGTGAGTGTACGGAGTTTGGAAAGTACGAGCGGATGGAGGCGCCATTTGGGATATTTCTCCGAGCTGTTCGAGGTTGAGCCGCTCGCTTCGACCACGTCCGAGATTTTGGTGTCTCTCGTGGTGTCATGTTCGGGGTTAGCCGGCCCCACACCTGTCGGCGCATGTAGATGCAATGAAGCTTCCGCATATTCCAGAAGTGTGAGGGTTTCATGACTGATCCTCAAGTGCTTAAGCCCTTTTGCACGTTCCAGCCTGGAAACGAGTCGAGCTTCGTCGCCATCATAGCGGCCAGAGGAGTTTTGTGATGGATAGAAGGGCATTTCCCCAACATCAAGCAGATTTAACCGCCCTGGCTTTAGTATAGCGGCAATACCCTTAATCGTAAGTCGGTTGCCCGAGATATACAGATGCGTAACACCGTCGCCTAACCTATTCTCAACCGACAGTCTTCCAACCATGGAACGCGTGAGCTTTGTGCGAACGTGGCCCTCCAAATCTTCGACTTCGAAGAAGTAATTATGGCCATCTTCTCCAAGCTGTTCAGAAAGCTCCGGAAAATCTTTAAAACACTTCGTCGCAAGCAGCTCAGCGCCCAAATCGGTCAGACCATTGTCCCTGAGATCCAAGCTCCTCACCCGGTGGCCAATGGAAACGGCGATGACTTCCATTTCTGCATCTTGCAGGTGGAGTCTAGCCAGCTTGAGGACCCTCAGATTCTGCAGTATCTTCAATTGAGCAAGCACCCTGTGATCTTTCGCACCTCGCGTCTCCGAAAGATTCAGGTAGACAAGGTTTGGAAATGCGCAAATTGCGTCTGTCAATGCGGTCGGAATGGCATTGACACAGGCCGACGCATCAAGGAGACGCAGTCCGTATTGGCGGTCAGAAGTCGGTTGTGAGCTGTGTATGGCCTTGACGCTCGCATAATCGAAGACGCGCACCCCGCTGACAATCAGCGACTGTAGGTTTGGGAGTCGCTGAACACATTCGCGTAGCCACCCCGTTGGGAGCTCATCGTTGATTTCAAATGCCACAGCAGGTAGCTGTATAGTGTGTGTCAACTCGAGTGTACATAGCCTAGCTCTTTGCAGAATTCTGATGAATACTTTGAAAATAGCTGCCATTATATTAGTTCGCGCTTTGAGTCAACGACATGTTGCATGTCTGTACCATAGATGTCATGCTCGACCCCGAAGTGTGACATAGGGTTACCCCAGAGCCAAGAACTGAATGCCTTCTGCCACTTGCGACAGAGAAGTGCACAGGAGAAAAGCTCATGTGGTCCAAGATATGGTGCAATAAGTTTGCAAGGATCCTGATATACGGCAGTTTGGTACGATGGGAGGTCTTCATCCATGTGGACGTTGTGCGAAGTCATGATGTTGATGCCAAACAACGCGCACCTCGGTTACGCCAGGAGGTGAAATCTCATTCAGCAGCGTGGTCATATCGACCGAGGAGGGAGTCGTCACCGGAAGACAGGCAGATGTGTGGCTGTGTGAAGATCAAAAGGCATTGCTGGATAGTGAGGGGTGCTCAGGTGAGCCAAGTGGAAAGAGCGCTAACCGTTTTGGGATTGGTAGGGTCGGTAGACATTCACGACATCTTTGATGTGCGATACACAATTAAATAACGACGATCTTCCGCCTTTCCCCACGTCATTCAGAAAGTATTCCAGCAAGATATCGTACATTGCATATATCAAAATCAAAGAGCGTAACCACACTGTTCCTCAGGGTTTCAGGGGCGTTTTTCCAAAACCATCTTCACGAAATTCTTCGAACTTTTAACATAATTTACATCGCCCAGCCAGCGAGACCGCATACATCTAAGTTCCCACTCCGAGTTTAATTGCTTTTGTCCATGTTCTCATTGAGAATCATGTCTTTGTGCGTGAAACCCAGGTTCATGGTGAGAATGGGACTCGACGATTATGGGGATGGAGAAGACGCGAAGGCCATCTGGAGATAACTACCGATGGAATGTAAATTCGGTAGATATTTTCAAATCTACAGAAGCTGTGCGCGCGTTGATAATTACTACAGTGAACGTATACTTCATCTCGAGACGCCCCCTCTACACCCACTCGTGTTACCTTCCCACAGCTCCATACCACGCCAAACCCAACACAGCTCCCAGCACAATCGCCAACGCAGGCGGGACCTTGAACCACGCGGTCTCCGCATACGTCACGGCAGCCACAACGACCCACCAGGGCTCACTAGCCAGCGACTTGCCCCTCGTCGATTGCGGCGTCAAGTAACCGATCTCCCAGAGCCTGTAAACGGCAGTGAAGACGAGTCCAACGGCCGTGGCATTGATACCCCTGAGCAAAGAGACCACAGGAGGCTTGGTCCGGAGGACTCGCCACAGGGATTGCACACCGACAGCGAGAGTGATGCCGGGGGTGAAGATGCCGACGAAGCCGAGCATGGCGCCGAAGACCGTAGCGACGCTAGTAGGTGCCATGGCGAGGGCGCCCAGATAGACGGCAAAGTTGAAGTTGGGGCCGGGGAAAGCTTGAATGATGGCTAGGCCGATCAGGAAGTCTCGAGAGGTTACCCAGCCTGGGCCGACGACATAGGCGCTCAGGAGGGGAATGACGACGGGACCGCCACCGAAGATGATAGTGCCGGCGAGGAACATGTTGGCGAAGAGATTGAACGCGAGGGTGCGGTTTTTCAGGGTACCGCGGAGGACGATAATTACAATGAAGAAGACTGGACGAGGTCAGAGTGTACGGGGCCGGACTTGAGAGAAAGGGAGCTTACCGAAGAAGGCTGCGATGATTGAGATTCCGACCTTGACGGAGATGGCATGGGTGACCATGTCCGCACCAACAGGAGCAGCAGCGGTCTCGCTCACGCTCGCGCTTTCGCGTGTAGGAGCAGTAGATACCGCCCCATTGTTGGTCGACGTCCCACCGGAGACGTCCTCTTTCTCCCCAGATACAGGGGTCCTTCTTTGCAATCCTTCGGCGCCCTCCCGCGTGCTTCCTTCACGGTGCACCATTTCAACGGGTTGAATCTCTTCAACAGTCCGCTCAGTGCTCGTCGCCTCCCTTCGCTTTCTTTCCCGCTTGGCCTTGAACTTGTCGACCTGCTGGCGAAGCCAGGTATCCCAAGTCACGGTGGCGATGCCGCCAATGACAATGAGCACTGGGAAATACCAGAGCGCGTTATAGCACAAACCCGCACAGGCACCAAAGATGACCAGGATACGGGTCAACTTGTCAGTGATGGCTTTTTCGGCCAGCTATAATTCTCGACGTCAGTGGCCACGTTCCTCTTAGGAGTCAAGAGGTCTCATACCTGGACAGCAGCCAATGCAATGATACCAACAGTGCTAGCATTCATGCCACTAAGGAGCGCATACACAATCGATGGGAGCACCTCGGGCATCTTCTGCACACCCAGGGACAGAGCATACATGCCGATGGCGCCCGGCAAGCTCCAGAGAGCAAAAGCAAATAGAGCAGGAACAAAACCAGCATGGATCATGGCGATGCAGAACGCCATCTTCGTGCTAGCGGGTCCCGGCAGGGCCTGGCATATAGCGAAGAGTTCTTGATACTGTGGAAGGCGGGTTAGTATAATGTTATGTGCAGACAAATTCCGAGGGAATTGCGATACAGGACTATATCATCGACCATAAAATCGAAGTTCCCGTGCATATATGCATTTCTGAGGATATCTACTGCCAATGCGCCAAATCGCAGGTGGAAAGGAATCAACTCACAGTCTGCTCATCAAGCCACTTCGTCTTTCCTCCCACTCCGTCCACAAACCGGCGATGCAGGATCTGGAAATGAACGGGTGGTCCACCAAAAGCCTGTTCCAAAGTGTCAGTATTGTTCTTCAAAATGATCCCAGCCTCGTGTGTTTTCCTCTATCCTCCTCTTCTCTTCTTCTTCTTCCCATCCCTTTTCATAGGGTAAATTGGGAGAACCACGGGAGAATTGCAATGAGACGTACAGTGAACCCCAAATCCCACATCCTCGTAAACACCTCCAGGAAGCGCCATCCTAACTTGGAATTATTCGCCTGGAAGGAATTCCTCTGGTCACGCGATTGATCGCGAACGACGCGAAAAGCGTCGAGAAGCGGCATGGTCCTCGATCGTTCAGCCCGTTGCAGCTATCACTGGTGGCCTTTTCTATCTGAAACAACTTCCCACCGAGGTAAACCGAGCTCAAAAGATAGGAATTATCGCTTTCGTCAGCAGCCTTATATCAGAAAAGACGTGCCACTAGTTTTCCGCACCGCGAAGACCCAAATCGCATCCCCCTCAGCCACGAAAGCCCCCCGGGGCATACACGTGGGGGCAGTGACATACTCCTATGGCGCCTAGAGTCCAATGAGACGGAGCGAAGATTTCGCCATTAGGACGCCGAGCACGAATGCCAAGATATGACTCGTCTGCCAAGACTGCTTTTCCGAGAACCAGGGGCGGAAAGGGCGGACAACGGAGGGAAAGTCTAGACGAGTGCGATGGAAGTTGGACAGGCAGGTAGAAGCGATTAACCTCAACGTTCACAACGGAAGAGCGTGTTTGGGTATTACAACTTCGAATGAATTGGCCTTGCTCCTGTCTCCCCCTAGCATAGCTCCTCCCAGCCCGCCATGTCGACAGTCCGCCAAATGACCACGGACGACCTCTTCCGCCTATCCTCCACCAACCTCGATCCCTTGACCGAAACCTACAACATCGGCTTCTACATGGAGTACCTGACGAAATGGCCCGATCTATGCCAGGTAGTCGAAGGGATAGACGGGCAGATTGAGGGATACAGTACGCCCAGCATCCCAAAACAATACCCCCAGCATTGACTCCCTCCTCTCCTCTCCTTCCTTCAACCCCACATCCACCATTTCAAATGCTACACCAGACCACCCACTAACTCCACCCAGTCCTAGGCAAACTCGAATCCTCCCCCTACCCCTCGCCCATCACCCCTTACCACCCCAGCACCAACCCAGACCCCAACTACCTCCCCTGGCACGGCCACATCACCGCTCTAACCGTCTCCCCCCGCGCCCGCCGCCTCGGCCACGCAACCCGCCTCTCGACCTCCTTAGAACGCGCCTCAGACGCCAACGACGCCTGGTTCGTCGACCTGTTTGTCCGGGCAGAGAATACCGTGGCGCAGGAGCTGTATAGGAAGATGGGGTATAGTGTGTATAGGAAGGTGGTGGGGTACTACGGCGATGGGGAGGATGCACTGGATATGAGGAGGCCGTGTAGTAGGGATGTGGAGAGGGGAACGGTTAGGGAGGGGGGTGAGAATATATGCGTTAATCCGGAGGATGTGTGGTAGTTCCACGTCGTGCTATCTATCGGGTCAATGGGATTCCGGAAAAAGGGGGGAAGAGGATACGCTGGAGGTATATTCAAGGCGTCGTATATGTGGAGGTTGCATTGGAGCGGAGTTTTGGGGATAATGGGTTGCACGAATTGGATGAGAAAAGCTTATATACCCCTTTTCAATCTTTGTACGGCCTTGAAATAGACGACATGAACGACTATGAATCCCAACGTCAGCTTTATCACTAGCGTGTCCTACACAATCTTTGTATTGCGATCGCGATCTAGCCGACCCTGTCTAAGATAACTAGTGGGTATCATGTATATTCCCCAAAGTGCACTACGATTCTCGCCCCATCGCCCCAATCGATAATCTAGCAAATACCTCACCGCTCACCGATCCAATCCATCAACCCAGCCCAAAAGACCTCACACTAGTCCTCGCCGTACTCGGGGCTCTCAACGACGACGGCGTCCCCAGCCTCTCCACCTTCTCCTCCACAACCAAACTTCTCGGCCTACTCCCCTGCGCCTCACCCAACCCATCCCCTCTCCCGCTCCCGCTCCCACTCCTAAGCATAGCTTCAAGCGGTAACGAATGCCTCTTTCCCCTCCTACCCCTTCCATCCCTCCCATCCTCCCACCCACCACCAACACCACTCCCACCATCCCCGTCAATCCCAAGCCCAGCCATCTCATCCCTCCCCGCACTCCTCAGCTTCCCCTTCCCCCGCACCTTCTCCACCCTCAAGGCCCCTTCCACAGCCGGTGGGTCTTTCAACCCCAACACCCCACTCCTCCTCTTCCCCGTCCCTCCTTCCTCCTCGTCCCCATCAACAAGCACCACGATCCAACATCCCACCGCCCCATTGCCTCCAAGCAGGGGCGTGCAATGAATCCACCTCACTCTCCCTTCTTCGTCGCCTATTCCCGGTGTCGCTAACCAGCGGATCTTAGCCGTGACGCCGCGGGTGCCGTCAGCAAGGGCTTCAGCGAGGGCATTGCGTACGCGGGCGGAGCCACCGACGTGGTCGAGAAAGGGGCTTTGGAGTAAGTTTGGAACGCGGAGGGAAGATGATGTGAAGAGGACACGGTGGGTGGAAGAGGGGCGGATGATGAGGTACTGCGGGTGGTTGTTAGCTCGCAGTGACGGTATGTAACAGGGGAGAGAGGTGGAGCTCACATGTTTGTACGGCCCACCGTCTGATAAAGCCCCAGAAACTACCGAGCTTCTCCTGTCACCTCGATGAACATCGCGAAACATCGCACTGTGCTTGGACTTCAGCTTCCTCCTCTCTTTCTCGTCTTGGAGGACCTCCCGGTGCATACTGCTCCCAAATCTGCGCACCGTCTCCAGTTCCGCGTCGTTGAACATCTCGCTCAGTTCGCGGAATTCGTCTTTAGTTTCATCTTCCTTCTGTCCGTCTTCTTCGTTTTCCTTCTTCAGGAGTCTTTTGAACGCCTCTAGGCCCGTGCCCTTCCTAACAAGCCCATTGACATCTACCTGCGCGCCCAGATAGTAACGCAGTTGTCCGTGGGAGTCGAAGAGAGGAGATAGTGTGAGGAGATTCATGAAGGGAGATCCGTCTCGACGGCTATGGAGGCGTTAGCCAGCTGACCCTTTGCATTTCCTGAGCATAGAGGCATCTTACTAATTCAGAAGGAGTTCAGTGACCTCTTTACCTTCGCTCACAGCCTGCCGCAATCGCAGCGTGCCGGGGAGACTCGTTTTGGGACCTTGAAGGAACCTGCAGTTGCGGCCCAAGGCAAAGGATGCGCCATATTGCGTCGTCCGATGGAACTCTATCGACAATCAATAAAGCTGGACATATTTGCCAGCAACTCCAACGTACCTTCGGAAGCGAAGATAATCGGATTATCCGCTCTCGATGGATCAGTGATGCAAAACACCTCCGCCAACCCCTCACCACATTCCTGCAGCGGTGCAGGCATATGCCCGGCGACGCGCTTCAGAATACAATCACTGACGACCTGACTGAAGACGTGGGAAATAAAAGCCGGTAGCTCATCTTGAACGAGCACATCGAAAGACTGCCGCGCCTTATCTTCCAGCACGGCATTGACGGTCGGCCGGGGCTGATGCTGGGTAAACTCGTGGTCTTCTAATGGCTCCAAGGCTTCAGCTACGGCATTAGCATAGTTGATAGCTCGGAGAGCCTTGAGGGCGTCGAGGTAGTAGACTAGGATAGGGATGGATTTTGGGCGAGCGTTCGTGACGAATGAGGTGAATTGAGATAGAGACGAAGTGTCGGCGAAAATGGCTTCGAGATGCTGTTTTGAGAATAATTGTTCTGCACGAGCTTCAAGTGATGTCTCGCTTCTGTGTAACGTAGGGTCGTCGGGTGGTACAAGGTCGAAGGATTTGGGGTCATCTTCCAGTAAGGGGGAGAGCCGGTCTGTGGCGGGAGAGGAGACCACATTTTGCTGCGGGAACAGTCTTTGGGGAGCTCTGGAAGAGGTTGGGGTGACCGTTTCGTCTGAGATAAAGGACTCTGAAGAGCTGTTGGCTCCAGAAAAGGATCTTGGTGTTGTTCGGATGGAATATGATCTTGTCGATTGTATTGGTGTGCTGGTTGATCGCAGAGAGCGCCTTTTGGATTGGACTGCTTTTCCAGTTGAGCTGGTGGTACGTTAACAGGGGCCGGCTTGAGTCTCTTCAGAGAACACTTACCTGGTACGCGTTGGTATATGTATACCCCGCATCGAAAGGTCTAGTGATGCACGGGCTTCTTCCTCTGGAGACGATGGAGAAGACACGACCGGATTGCTTCTGAGGGGGTGCAAGCCTGAGTCCACCTGCTTGCGTGGTGATGGGGTTCGTGGGAGATCAGACGACCTCGAATGCAGCTGTCGAGGTTCATCATAAAGCGAATCGCCGGAAGTAGAAACTTTCTCGAGATTTGTGTGTTTGGGTGAGCTCGAATCCGCCTTGTCGCCCTCAGCCCCGGGAGAGGCGTCCTCTTCGACTGTCGGCATCCCGGATATCTTCACGAAATTCGTGGGGTAAGAGATCGCAGGGTGCTGCCGAGAAGGAAAGAATCTGTGAGTAGAGCGTCTTTTGAACATTGTGAGTACTATGTGGAGTCTTCATGATGGAAAACGAGAGCCGTCGAACATCTCAAGTATGAGACCAAGGACATGTGTAAAGAAGAGGAAGGGGATGGATGGAAATAAATT
Source organism: Westerdykella sp. P71 (assembly GCA_019022765.1). Classification (NCBI taxonomy): domain Eukaryota; kingdom Fungi; phylum Ascomycota; class Dothideomycetes; order Pleosporales; family Sporormiaceae; genus Westerdykella; species Westerdykella sp. P71. Next base: position 11,034 of record JAFHBW010000300.1, on the reverse strand, counting down.
GAAGCATACGTACCAGTGGAGTTCCAAGTATTTAAAAGTTGGCCAATACAACGAGCGGAATGCAGCCAACCGTCTAGTCGCGTTGTAGAACCAAAGGGAGCGTCTTCTTGATGTGTGTTCTTCATTCATCTGCAAGGCCAGCGAGCAGACGCCTGATCCTCAGGCGATCGAATTGTATCGAGAACGATTCGAAAGCCGCCGAATATGATAGTAACTGCGATAGTCTTAAGAATACCCAACCCAAGAAAGCAATCAATACGACACACCACCTGCTCGCGTGGCACGTCCAGTTCGCAATCGAAGTCTACGGCAGCCGGTCCGACGTCATCAAGCAGTCAAGTGTATGGTTCCACAGCAGAGAAGACTGCGATTCATCGTGGCGTTTTGGAGGAACACGTCAAGGGGGAACGCAGGACGGCTGGGCCGCGACGCGGCATGCTGATGTCGGTGAGGTTGGCGGGTATCAGATCGCGACGCTAGGGCGTTGCCCTGCGTTATTAGGTTAGCCACGACCGAGTCAACCTTGCGCAGATCTCAGGGTAGTCGCGATGGCATCGATCGTGAGGCCATGGAGAGAGTTTCTCCGTCCTATACATTTTGTTATCCTCCATTATGCCAGGTTGTTGGGAATTCACTGGGGCAAATGTGTTAAGCGCCCGACCGACAACAGCTGGTCGTCAAAGTAAACAATGCGTGTAAACAGATGAATCAAAGGCTGAAAGTTTCAAGCACAGCATGAGTGGTGCGTTTATCGGGCATCAGCAAAAACAAGCCAGGCAATCCTTGTGGCAGCAATTTAGGTACGTGGTTGTTCAGCAGGACGTTTCAAGTCACTGCCGATGCAGGGTCCGCAAAAGCCGAATTCCCATTATTCTCCGAAAAGTGCAACGCTGCCAGGACGCTTGGAAATAACGCAGAAGTAACACAATGATATGTTGCAAAGGGGTATACGTATACCATCAAAAAATTCTCCTCCACAACAGACTCTCCCTCTCCCTCGCGCTCTCCTCTTCCCACTCCTCATCCGCCCTCTCTACCTTCCCATCTTCGTCCCGATAAAGCACATAATGCTGATAAAAGAAAATCACATCGAAGAACAGAGTAATGTTTCCGAGACCAAACTTCACCGGATTGCCTGTGATGCCTTCCCAACTCCCCTGCAAAGAGGAATCGATGAATAGCTGCAACAGGCTGGCAACTCCGCCGGCGAAGTCAAGGAGCATCGGGTAAATGCTCCAGCCTTGGGTGGATTTGCGCTGGAAGTTTAGGTACGCCTGAGGCATGTATTTGACCACGACCGTGAGCAGTTTGACGTAGCCTAAGGCGTAAATCTGAAGGGTATCCGTTAGTCCCTAGAGGACTGCGATAGCGTGCTCTGGAGGACTTACCACGTCAACCCATGCCCATGCTGAAGGGTCGTAACCCCCATCTCGTCCTGCAATCTTAACCATGCAGACCGTCACCACTATTCCTATGATGCATCCCCAGAAGATTCCCAACACAACCCTGCTGGCTTTCTGCAGCTTCCCGACCTTGAATCCCCACACTGCCGGAAAGAACTGGCTGTATATAATTATACACAGCACCGCGCCGTGGGCCGCGAACAACACATCGTTGAATCTCACGGTCGTCAGGGGTGACTCGGGGTGCCGATACGCATACTGCGATTTTATCGTCGGCGAGTAATAGAACGCCGTGGTTGAAATTGTATAAGCGATGAAGCCGAGGACGTTTAGTGTGGGGAAGTCGATGGCAAGGCCGATGGTAGATTTGCGTTGCCAGTTCGATATCGGCTGGGGGTAGAAGGATCCGCTCCTGGTCTGGTGTTAGGTGCTGGATCACAAGGGAGTTTGGATTGGGAGCACTCACCAGCAGAGGAAGTAGGTCCAACCAAGGATTCTAGAGGCCGCCTTTAGGAAGAAGACAGCTTCGGATTCGTTTCTCGACATGGCGGAGGGGATTGGGGGTACAGCGAGGCGTCCTGTTTACGCGGCCATGAATAGAATCGTCTCGTCTACCTCGAGCCGACGGTTCGCGGACCTCCACGGTGGGGGAATTACGATTGACAAAAGGGTGGAGGATCGCGCTTCGACGGTGGCTCCTATATGTTTCAAGGTGTCCTGTCGGCGGACCTTAATAGGGTCAGCTATCGATAGCTATCGTGGTGGCACAGGCGTAGTCAGCAGCAATCGCTCGCGAACGTTGGTCGTAACGCATATTCGATATCGCCTGGATGGAAACTGGAGCAAAAGCCAGATGTAAAGAAGCGTGACTTCAGATCACGAACAAAAGGCTGTGCATGACGTGGTCGGGTGCCATGGAAAAGTACCCGGGCGGATCTATGAGCGATGACGGGACCGCCGAGCTCCGCAATGGCGCTATGCTGTTTTTGGCCATATGCTACCCTAAATCTACTACCTAGGTATGTAGGCCCTGTTGCTTCACTTCACGATGTTTTCAATGTGTGTATAATATACCGTGTATCAATAGAGATGCTCAATGTTAAAAGAGTCTCAAAAATCAAATGCATCCAAGGAACCCGTCAATATGGTATCATTCAACTCCCCACAAGGCCCTTACTGCACCGTGTACTCCCCAAGCAAACCCCCAAGAGTAACCTCATTCTTACGCCCAGCCGCCAACAGCACATTCAGAGCCGCGCCTCCCAGAAACAATGGACACTTCATCTTTTGCGCCTCCTCGACCGCCTTCTTCAGCCCATCCAAATACTTCCCCAAAGCCTCTTCACTCCCTTTACCTCCTTCCAGCACCTCGATGATCTTGGGCCCAAACTCCTTGAACATCGCACTCCCACCTGCCGCCTCAACCGCCAACTCATACAGCTGCTTCAAGGGCAATCCTACATGCTTGGCGAAGGCTATGCTCTCAGCTGCGGCGACGAGGTGGATAGCTGTGAGGAGGGAAACGACGAAGTCGAGCTTGGAAGATTTCTCTTCTTCCGAGGAGGGGCTTTGGATGGAGGAGACGGGGTCGGAAGTCCAGAGGCGGACGAGCGAGGCGTCGTCGTGGGGAGTCCAGCCGCGGTCGGCGGCGGAGAAGTAGACTTGTTCTGCGGCGGTGACGAGAGTGGAGGGGTAGGAGTGGAGGCGAGCGGTGGACGTGATGATGCCCTGGAATAGCATTAGGCCAGTTACAAAAACATATTAGAGGGGAAACCTACCGTATCCTTCATGATAATCCCCACTGCGCTGGCTCCGGGGAAATAATCCTCGGTCAGAGTCCTCAGACTCCTATTCTCAAACATCCAGCTCCACCCCTGGCTACCCACAATCTTATCCCGCACTTCCTTGCCATTGAGACCTAACCGCGCAGCATATCCATATGCCTCGCTGGTCGATAGAATCTGAATAGCAGCAAGCACCTGATGCACCATCTTCATATTGCTGCCAGCACCAATACCACCCTCGACGATGAAAAGTTTCGAAGGCGCAGATAGCTCTTCTAGCAACCACTTGCCCTTCTCGATGGCGGCTTGCGAGGCTCCCGCCATGATCGATAGTGTTCCATCTGCGGCACGAATCGCTCCTCCAGAAACGGGGGCATCGATGAAGAGGATATCACTCCTCCCGCGCTCCTGCAGCTGCTTCTCCACACTCTGTGCATACGCACTAGGTACTGTAGAGCACAGAATCAGCGTTGCCCCCTGGGGCAAGCTATCCACGATGTTTCCCCCTTGGGCGTCAAAGAGAGCCGATTGTGCTTGCTGTGCCGTCGCAACCATGACGATGTAGTAGTTCTTATCTTTTGCGGAGGCGGATAGTGTGGACGAAGGAGCGCCGCCTGCGTTGGAGAATTTCTCGAGTGTTGGACCCCAGACGTCGAAGCCCGTGACTGGATAGCCTTGCTTTACCAGATGGGTGGCCATGCCGAAGCCCATGGCTCCTAGGCCGGCGAAACCAATGGCGGGTTTGTTGGACATGGTTTATGAGAAGGATGAAGTATGGCGCAGAAGTGGAAGTATCGTTTGAAGTATACCAATGTAGACGTGTGGTATATTTGAATGGGAATCGAGAGAGGGTATAGGATACGAAGACAGGAGGGGTATATAGGGAATGAAAGAGAACGAATGCGGGAGTAGAAGAAAAAGATTGCGAACAACCCGACCAAAAAGGCAAACCCAATATCTTCGTCTCGGAGCGCTCTCCGTCCCACGGCGTGCAATTCACAACATCTCGGACCGACGGTTTTCTGGAGAAAAGTGCTTAAAACAGCGTTCCAACCGGCAAAAGGGAGCTCTCCCCGTTCGTAGTGGGACCATTTAACCCCGCACTAGCGCCAACTATGACGAAAGCGCTCTGTCGGCTCTTGTGGACATCGGAAGTTTGACCGACTGGGAATACCGATTAGAGTAACCCGAGTGTTTGTATACAGTGATGCCCCGCTGAGAGGTGTGGTGTTAGGCTTCCGTGGATATTGTTGAGTTATTATTTTCTGGACCTGTGAGATAGATCGGTTTTCGGGATTGTGACTTCGACTCTTTAACCTTCATCGTTCCCCGCCGTCCCCGCATAGCCTTCCGAGACGTAAAATTGTTGAATACGTCCTCATTCAATCCCTTTCCGCAAAGGTGTTGTACCACAACCATGGAGGCCAACCGCGCAATCCCGATCCTCAACAAAGCTCAAGAGGGAAACTATGGCATACCGGCCATGTGCTGTTACAACACCGAGGGCATCCTCGCGACCGTCCGAGCCGCCGAAGCGAAGAAGTCGCCAGCAATGATCCTTCTCTTTCCCTGGGCAATCCATTACGCAAACTCCTGCCTCGTACACCTAGCAGCAGAAGCTTCAAGATCGGCCTCGGTCCCTGTAACCGTACATCTCGACCACGCGCAGGACCCGGAGATCGTAAAGAAAGCAGCAGACATGGGCGGCTTCGACAGCATAATGATCGATATGAGCCACTACGAGAAGGAGGAGAACCTACGATTGACGGCCGAGTTGACCAAGTACTGCCACGAGAGGGGCATTGCATGCGAAGCGGAGCCAGGAAGAATCGAGGGTGGAGAGGACGGTGTGGGCGACACGGAAGACCTGGAGGGTCTTCTCACAACCCCCGAGGAAGCACAGCAATTCGTCGACTGCGGCATCGATTGGCTCGCTCCGGCCTTCGGAAACGTCCACGGAAACTACGGTCCCAGGGGCATCCAGCTAGAGTACGACCGTCTCGAATCGATACGGCAGAAGGTGGGAGATCAGGTCCGGTTGGTGCTCCATGGAGCGGATCCGTTCACCAAGGAGATCTTCCAGAAGTGCATTGGCCATGGTGTTAGCAAAATAAATATCAACAAGGTGCTGAATAACCCGTGCCAGGAGGTGTGGGCCGAGAAGGCGACCAAGGCTCCATTTACGAGTGTGATTGAGGAGGCGACGTTGAAGATGCAGAAGGCGGTCGAGTCGTGTTGTGATATGCTGGGGTCGACTGGGAAGGCTTAGATAGGCTGAGCAGTGATGAGGATACGGAAGGGAAGCTCTTCCACTCGCCGAGATGTTACGGTTTTGTTTGGCATATACCACGACGAGGTTGAAGGATGAGGCCGGGGGTGAGACAGACTCGAGGTTGTCTCAAGCAGCCTAGCCGTTTTGGAGTTAGCGTGATGTCAGAGAGTCCTCAATGAGCGTCTCCAACCTAGACTTTGAGCAGTATTCTATACTCTCCGAATTATGAGGCAAGATATCATTATCAATTTAGTTTAACCGACTATGAAAGAATGAAATTGTCAACCGTGAAAAGTTGTCAGAGTTAAATCACCTGACTCGTACATTCACTCAATGGGAACGTGCTGCCAACATCCCCCAAAACTGTGATCCCCGAGATCGAAGTGGAATAAGTTGATGACCAACAATCCATTTTTCACAAAGTGTCATCCTTTCAATTGCTGTGAGATCTGACTCCGGCAGCAGATCCCTAAACCATCGTCTCAACCAAGCGAGGCCCGCCCTTTCCACGAACGACGTGATAGTATTCAATGCCCCAATGCACCCTACGAAACACCATTACCAAACCATCCAAGTACTCCAGTACGTTGCGCCGGGGTAGTGCCTCTGATAACCCGCCTCCTACCACAATACTTTGAATCTCATGATGCGCATGCGCCAGTCTTTTGTCCAGGAGAAGGAAGGCGTTCATGGCGAGACTGGAATCGAAGGATAGTATGGAATACATATACGGGAGAAGCCTGGTCTCGTGGTACATCTGGCGACAAATCCCGTTGAGGAAAAGCGTAGGAATCTTTGCCCATGTGGGATATTCGTCCTCACTTTTCGGGTACAAGTAACCAGCGTATGTCTTGCGCCAGTATCCAGGCTTCCAGTGGGGATTCTCCTTGCGGTCCTTGTCGCTGATAAAGGCATCCAGGCCGATGTGGATCGTGCGGCCTTCGTTGAAGACGTGTTGGAAAATTCGGCTCCTGATGGGTTCGGGCAGCCGCAGAAGGGGGGACTGGGTTTGATTGATGTCCCATCTAGGGATTGCGCATTAGTACCGGAACTGATATGCAATAATGAACTGAGAAATTGTTTCTTACAACTTCGCTTCGTTAGATTCCGCGTCCATTCTCCGGTTGACAATATTCCTTTTAGGTAATGGCAAGGGGATCACTTCATTGCTCCTGGGAGTGTATGAATGCTTCTGGGTGGGAACAAGTGGCGGCTGAGAGTTCAGAGGTTGTTGGGGATGACGGGCTGGTTCGCACTCGAATGGCTGCTGAGGAGTGTTATGCCGCGCAAACCCATGATGCATATTGTCATCCGCCATGGCTATCAAACGCCCGGGCGGTTGTGAGTCGGGCGATTTTGCGTCCATTTTGTTTTCCTTGCCGTAGCATGATGAACCTTCCTGGGTGTGTAACGACTTCTTCTTCTCCCGCCTCTTCTTCTGTTCCGCCACGAAATCCTTGAGACTACCTCCATAAAGTAAAGGCGTTGCATTATTCCGGATCGCGGGCTCGAGGAGCTTGTCAAGCGCTGTCAATGGACGCGTGTTGCTTCCGCCGCGTTTGTCTCCGCGCCTCAAACCCTGCCCAAATAACCGTTCAGTTCGAGAAGTTTCTTCGTTATCGACCTCTGCCTCCTCTTCACATATTGAGATGGGTCCACTGAAGGGCCGTTTCGGTCTCTTTTTGTTGGTGGTATTCCATGGCATTCGAGCATCGCTGAGGACGCTTGGATGGTCGGCTTTCCTCTGGCGCTTATGGCCCTTCGCGCCCGCCTGGTCTTCATCGTCCGGCTTCATCGACATGTTGCGCCGCGAATACGTGCGCTTCGACATGTTTATGGGAGCCTATGCTTGTCTTATAAGAAACGAAGTTTGCTGCGTAACTTGGGCCGTGCTGTGCGATGCGTCACGGGTGTGTGAATGTCCAGGCAGCGGGGACCCAAGATTTGAGGTGCTCCGACCACGTATGTGAGAGCGGAAGTTGCAGGACGAGGGCGTTGGGTGCAGGAAGAAAATGACAAAAAGACGTAGGGGAGAAAACGGGGTCGAGGCCAAGTACCTAGGTACGGTCGGCTGCTTTCGGCAACAATAGTTACGTGAATCCACGGTGAAAGTTGAAGTTGAGCAGGATTTCACCGAGTCACCCTTGAGCGCTCATCGGATCCTTTTGGTTACATCCACCCTTCTATTCCCACGACCACAAAACAGTGAACACACTACTAAAACGAGACTCGCATCTGAAGTTGTTTGCCTCACCTTTCGATTCTAGACTGTCGCACTCACTGTCCACCGGCAGCGGAAACGCATCGTGACCACGCCCCACTCACAGATGCCCAACCACGCCTTCCGCATTCTCCTTATCAATTATCCCTTCCTCAACCATCTGCTGTAGAACTCTCGCCACATCCTCCGCTTTTGCCTTCCACCGCTCATCCTTCTTCCCAGACCCACTCGCCGCTTCTTTCAGAATCTCCGCCACGACGGCCTTCGCATCTGCCGTCTTGTGCACGTCCGCCGTGCCTGCCTTCTCCGCATAAATCCGTGCTCCGCGATAGAATACTCCTGCATTGGTGACAAGCACGTTCTTGCTCTTTGTCCACGCCGGTTTTGCAGAGTCCAGGAGGGAAAGACGGAAGCGGAAGAGGTCGGTGTCACCCCGTGCTAGGAAGATCTGGGCAAGTTGGGAGAATGGTAACGTGCTGGTATGCGGACCCGTGGATAGTCTGGTGAGTATGGTCTGAGCCTGTGTGAGAGCTGTCCATTGAGTGTCCAGGTCGCCTGGGAAGCTTTGTGAAGTCGGAGTGTACCGAGGACTGTCGGATATTGCCGATGCTATGTCGAAGAGGGCGTCAGCGTATGCGGAAAGTACATTGATTTGGCGTAGCGGAAGTCTTGAAGAGTCATCGGAGGATAGGAGAGCGGAGTAGATTCTTTCTGTGTCGTTTGCGTATTCTGCAGTTGTGACCTGGTCATTCCGATATTTGATCTCAGCCAAAGCAGCATAGAAGTTAGCTGCAGCAAGGAGTGCATCATCCTTTGGTGACGTGGTTTCTTCTACAGTGGATGAAGTCCCTATTGAGAGAACAGGTCCAGCGGCAGGCCCCTCCGCTCGGGCTGAGAATGCAGCAGTGCCTGCGAGATCGATGAAGGTGGGTATGGTATTCTTTGCGGTGTTCAGAACGTGCGAGGCTTGTAGCTCAATGTTGCCATAATCTGAGGTGCTGTATACATCGAGGAGGGTGGTGTATGCTCCGAGCTGGGCGGTACACGTCTCCAAGATGGTATCTGGAGTGATAGGCTCCACCACTGTTGCCCATTCTTCTGGGGCCTCAGGAGATGACTCCACAGAATCCATAGCAGCTTCAGGTATAGCTTGGGGCGGCAACGGCGGAGAAAAGTCTCCCTGCTTTGCTTGGACATTTGCAATCTCAGCCTGAATCTGTTCATACTGGTCCCGCTGTTTCACGAGACACTTGGTAAAAAGTCCGACGGCTTCCTCGAGCAGCTGCCGCGCTGTGCCTCTCGCCTCTGGATTCCAAGTATCGAGTAGGGCTTCTGCCAATGATGTCAGGACCTGACCAGTGTTGAAGACGATTTCCACAATCTCTGGGTTTAAACCCATTGCTGATCGATGCGACCGAAGTGTTTCTTGAAGAAGGTCAATCCTATTTCCCAGCATTGGTGCAATCTTTTCATCTTGTATCATATTGTACTCCAGATTCGCCCTGATTGCGTCAGTCACATGTGTTAAGAGCACCCCACCTCTGATGTGCCAAGAGTGAATGTTTTGCGCACGTGACTTACTTGTTATATGCAAGATCAAATGAGTTCGGATATCGCTGTAAGCCGGTGTTGTAGGCGTCAATAGCACGATTGAAGAAACGCAGTGCCTTGGCAGCGTCTCCAGCCCGCCATTTCCCAGCAGCCTGTTCAAAGTCATCGGCGGCCTCAAGAAAGTCATTTTCTGACTGAGGCTCTTGCGCCTTTTGATGGTCAGCTCAATCGGGCCTCGCGCATTCCGCACTTGGCTGACCTTGGTTTTCGCCTTTGCATTAGGCTTGAGGAAGTCGCGTTTGGGAGGCATTGTTTGCAATTCTCTGGAAAATGATATGGAAGAAGATGGGTAGGTAAGAGATGGGATGGGGTGGGGTTCTTCGCGTGGAAGCTCAGGTGGGCCGTGCATCATCCATCATTTGTCTCCAGTGATCATTGATCATTAATCTTTTGAATCGCCACATCCACTTGCTATTTGCGAACATGGGCAATGTGACTACTTGGGAAAACAAGAGCTCTCATTCTCAGCGACCGCTGCCAGAAATCTAGTTTCACGATGTCATAACTTCTCCAGATCGAAATCGTCCCACCACCGCCATTTCTCCACCAACTTTCCCTTCGCATCGAACTTGACACCTTCATCAGCCAGCAGCTTCAGCTTTGAGACTTGATTCTGACCGCTCGGAACCTTTTCCCAGTCACCCTTGAAGCCTCCCACAAACTGCTGCGCTGTCAGCTCCTCCTGGTCATTCAGCAACACGGCAGGAATTTCACGTACACCAGTACTCGCAATACATCGATGACAAGGAATCTCTGGCGCAAATGGATTATTACGTAGCGCACCGCCGACGGCGCGTGGAGATGAGTTCAACGCTCTTGCCAGGGCAGCGTATGATGTGATGCGTCCTTCGGGGATTTGTTGCAGCAGCGTGTAGACGCGTGTCTGATATTCTGTGACTTTGACCTGCTTGGCCATTGTGAGTTCGACTGGCGAGGAAAAGGTGAGTGCGAGATAATGTGAGGGCAAAAGACGTGGTTTTAAGTTTGTTGGCACGCACCGCCGATGGATGCTCTTGAATTGACCTTTCACAGGCAACGATAAGATGGTCTGTGCGCAACCCCTTCTTGTCAGTCCCGCCAACAGGAAAGACTTCCAATTGGACCTGTCCTAGGGAGATTGTTTGACTGGTTTCTTCTGGAAATTTGGGCGGAATCCTATTCAGTGCAATCCTCCGCGAAAGTCTCTGAACGCGCTTTCCAGTGTATCAACCTCGATTGCCACCATAGGCATGACGTTGCTTTCCATTCGCAATGCGTTGGACGACTCCTGCCTACCTGATGCATCAGGGATGCCACTTGCGCTTCTATGCACGTCCTACCTTCCCAATACCTCCTCTTTCAGGCCTTACTTCCCTTTGCGTCTCTTGCCGCTTCCTCTCTGAGCCCATGGCCGCCTTCTCTGCAACAATGATACAAACACTTCTTCTGTCCCTCCCTTCTCGAGGGCTGCCATCCTCTTCTCTTCCACTCTCCACGCTCAACAGACATACAGTGCTTTGAGAAGCCAGACCACTCTTTGTCGACCGGCTCGTCCAATATTTACCTCTTCTGCCTTTCGCGTCTCACTGGCCCCCTCGTTGGCTATGAGGACTGCCCTTCTCTTCGCCGCCTTGGTGCGGCTGGCCATCCCCCAACCCCAAGCTGTCCCTGGAGGGCATGATGTTCTTGAAGGACATGGTGGTCTTGAAGGCCATGGTGGTCTTGAAGGCCATGGTGGTCTTGAAGGCCATGGTGGTCTTGGAC
>JAFHBW010000299.1:0-33093 GCA_019022765.1 Westerdykella sp. P71 | reverse complement strand
GCTTGACACCTGCGCCTCTATAGTCCCGAGCGTCATCCTTACCTACAAGGACTTTAACAGACCCAAGCATGCTTAGCATGATTCCTGTCTTGTCCATGTTGTATACATTTTCTGCCTAGACAGCTGGATTCTTTAGAACCTTTTTGATTACCTTAAACCACTCAACAATCTTATTATATATATTGTTCTCGTGTCGTTTCTAGTCGATAGCCCTAACCTTCCGCGTGTTAAGCTCTAGGTGACGTCGTTTGAAGGCGCGAACCCAATTCTCGTGGGGGCGCTTGACTGGCTTGTTCGTCGTGGACTGCCGGTTGGCAAGGCTGAAGGCTAGCGAAGGTATGTACTTTACTCGCACAGGGTAACCAAGATGAGACATTAGTAACAAAAACTCAGCCAAGGCTTTCTCTTCCTCGGTGGTGAGGTATTGCTGGCGTTGGGCCTTGCTCTTCAATGACAGTCGTCCGCGCTTACGAGCATGGAGGGTAGAGCGAGGGACGCCGGTCCTGTCTGCTAGGGTGCGGAATGATACAGGCTTGTCTGTATAAAGGGCTTCTGCCAGCACCTGGCTGGCTCGGTCCATGATAGCGAAGGTGGTTGTGGTGATAGGAGCAGGACAGCAACGAGCAGCTCTTCACGTTAAGACGTGCTGTGCCGCTCTCAATAACAAGCACGTGATCTATATTAGAGCAAGGGTACAAACATAAAGCGGCTTTAGATGCTGTGAAGAAAATAAGTGACGGTTCAACCACACTATTGTAATTTTATCACTAGAGAATAGGATTATGAGGACAGATGCTTGAAAAAACTGATGTTTTAACAACAGGTTTGAATGTCTATAAGGAAGAGACTTACGATATCTAAATAATAGGTGCGTCCCGGCTCTGGGTGTGTCCCGCTTCGCAGTAGGGGACGTTACTAGGAAAAGAATCACAGTTGTTATCGACAATCTTCAGCGAATGATAGTAACGGATGATTTCAAATCAACGGCGCGAGCAGAGTGTAAAGGATGATTGATAATATAATCAATCAATAATCCCCTGCCCTTCAGGGGTACCTGCACTATGTAGGATTTCTGATACACCGACAAGTCGCGTGGCAAGTCTTACCATTCCCAATGTAGAGTACCATTGACCCTTTTCCGGGACTTGAGGCTGCGCCGTCAACGTCGGACCCGACTTACTGTGTACACATGTACAGCGGTCCAATCGTATGAATTCCGATCTAGTCCCCGGTATTCCAATTAACACAACCCTTGGAAAGTGAACGAAATGTACAAAAGGAGTCCGTTAGCCTAAGCTGCTTTGGTGATACCATGATCCTGTTGAGGCAACATCGAAACCGAGAGACTTTGCAGTTCCTTCATTCATTCCTAGCCGCAGGGCAAAAATGGGCTATCCTCCATGAATGGTCCGCGTATTGATCAGCTGGCGAGCTAATCGCGATCATAAGGAATCGAAAGCGTATAAATACGAGACAAGAACCGCCGTGAACGAGCAGAGTCGAGACATGAAAGGCAGATCCATCACGACTTGTACGCTACACAGCTTCACCTCTGTCCCATATATCGCGCCAGCAGCTTACTCGCCTTCTCCCACCATGAGCACGGAGAAGCACAACATCACGCTCTACTGCGAGGGCACCCCAAATCCACTCAAGATCTCCATTGCCCTCGAGGAACTGGGTTTGAAGTACAACGTACGATTTCATCCCCCCTCCAGACCACCTCCCCCCCTCTCTTGGGAAACAAAACGGACCAGAAACCGCCTGACATGATCCTGCACACAGGTACGCCCCATCAACCTCTTCGAACACGAGCAGAAGGAGCAGTGGTACCTGGACATCAACCCCAACGGCCGCATCCCCGCCCTCGTCGACACGGACGACAACGGCCAGCAGCTCAACATCTGGGAGAGCGGCGCCATCTTGCAGTACCTCGTGGACCGGTACGATGGGGACCATAAGATCTCGTATCCGTGTGGGACGAAAGAGTACTGGAAGATGACGTGCTGGGTACGTTGACGACGGTCCCATTCCTTATGTGAACCCTGGAAGGGCATCTTCTAACTACCAGCGACATCGACAGCTCTTCTGGCAGGTCAGCGGCCTCGGCCCCATGCAAGGCCAGGCCAACCACTTCGAGAGTACGTCCTTCCACCCGTGCTTGCTCCCGCGATGGGGAAGTGGGAGATGGCGTTCACTGACTGCCCTGCGCTGACAACCCCCCATAGTGTCCGCATTCGGCGACCACCCGTACGCCCTGAAGCGCTACGTCAACGAGACACGCCGCCTCTACCGCACCATGGACAAGCAGCTCGCCGGGAACCCCTCGGGGTACCTCGTGGGCGACCATCTCAGCATCGCCGATATCGCGATTTGGCCCTGGACCACCGGGTACAGTAGGTGTTTCGACCCCCCTCGCCCTTACCAAAAAAACCAAACCAAAGACACTAAACCCCCTCGATGGTGTCGACATGCAAAATTGACTCACAAGTGCATTGCAGAGTACAGCGGACTCTCCCAGATCGACGAGTTCCCCCACGTCAAGGCGTGGATGTACCGGCTCCTCGCGCGCCCGGGGTTCGAAAGGGGCCGCAACGTGCCGAATCCGCATATCTACCTTCAGCTCAACGAGCTGCCGGAGGAGGAGCTGAGGAAGATCGGGAGGGAGAGGTCGGGGTGGATCCAGGACGCGATGAGGCGTGATGCTGAGTAGGATGATCTCGGGGCTTGTCTGCAGCTGCTCCGGATAGGCTGTTGTGTTGTGAAAGGTGTGATCTCAGATCGAGGGGACCACTATTTAAATAGCTGCACCCTTGGACTGAGCAAAGGAACATTCTTGCAGTCTACATGTCGAAAACAGAGGGGGTAACTTTTCAAAAACATGTTCAAGCACATCCTACGTTCATCAGAAACATCTAATCGTATATAGCGACTGTGCCGCAAACAAAAGGCCTCGCTCTCTTTCCAGAAAGTCTAACGAAACTATACCACCAACGACTGGAAGCAGTATAAAGGGGGTATAGGTGTGAACCGCTTCTCTAACTCCACCAATTCGCTTTTTCGGACATGCGATGAAATACATGTCCTCTAGTCATCCAAGGTAATCTTGACACCCTTCTCGCCATGGGGAATGATCTCATCCTCCTTCTCACCATTGAGCGTGGGCAACTCCTGCATGGCCTCCTTGATGATGGACAACGCAGTCTCGATCTCCTTCTCCGTAATCACAAGCGGGGGTGCAAGGCGGATGATGTTCTGGTGAGTGGGTTTGGCCTAGTAGGGGCGTCAGTACTCAGGTACACGAATAAAACGAAGGCTCAACCACCTACCAGCAGCCCCTTGGACTTGAACAACATGCAAAGGTCCCACGCGGTATGGCCGCCCGTCTTGCTCTCGTCAATGACAATGGCATTCAGGAGCCCCTTGCCCCTGATGATCTGGATCATGGGGTTGTTGAGGTTCCTCAGACCCTCGCGGAACAGGTTGCCCAGCTTCTCTGCACGTTCAACCATGTTCTCCTCCTGGATGAGCTCCAGCGCTCTTATCGCAACAGCCGATCCGAGGGGGTTGCCGCCGTAGGTGGAGCCGTGCGTGCCGGGTTCGATGGTGAGCATCACGTCCTTGGATCCCAGAACGCAGGAAACGGGATACATGCCGCCGGAGATGGCCTTGCCGAGCAGAACGAGGTCGGGCTTGATCCCGCTCCATTCGTAGCAAAGCATCTTTCCCGTGCGCGCAATACCCGTCTGGATCTCGTCACAGATGAGGAGCACATTGTGCTTGTCGCAGAGCGCCCGGACCTCGCGCAAGTAGCTCTCGTCGGGGACCACGATGCCGGCCTCGCCCTGGATGGGCTCGACCAGGAAAGCGGCCGTGTTCTTGCCATGCTCCTCCAGGACCTCGCGCACATCGTCCACGTTGTTGTACCTGATTGGCTTTCCCGTCGTGGGGTTTACGCTGCCGATGTTGGGGAGGTAGGGACCGTAGTTGTCGCGCGACTCGGGATCGGTGGACATGGTGATGGCTGCGAACTGTTCAGGGCCTGTCAGCTATCTGAGAGCGCCTCAAGCAAAGAGCTCTGCACGTACCGTCCGGCCGTGGAAGTTCTCCTGCACGGAGAATACCAATGCGTCGTCATGGGGAATTCCCTTGACCTTATATCCCCATTTCCTCGCAATCTTGACGCCGGTCTCGACAGCCTCCGCGCCGGTATTCATGGGCAGGACCATGTCGAAGCCGAATGTCTTGGTGACATACTGCGCAAAGCGCGGGAACACGTCATTGTAGAATGCGCGGCTGCTCAAAGTCAACCTCGACGCCTGCTCGGTCAAGGCCTTGACGAGCTCTGGGTGGCAATGACCCTGGTTCACGGCGCTGTAGGCAGAGAGGAAATCGAGATAGTGCTTGCCCTCGGGGTCCCAGACGGAGCATCCGCTGGCCTTGGAGAAGACTGTCATATGTTAGCGAAGCTGTAAGCTCGAGGAAGCTCCAGGTCATACCAATGGGAAGTGGGTGGTAGTTGTGCGCTGCGTGTTCGGCCTCGGCGTGAATGGCCTCGCTAGTGGAAGAAGCATGATATCTTGAAGGATCCGGCGTGCCAGTGGGGTGGAACGAGCGTGCAGTCGGCTTCAAGCTGGAGGCATTGGAAGCTTCAGCGTTATGAACTGCGCCTGGAGCCATGGTTGGTGTATGTAGCAATTGTGAAAGAATACTGTTTGTTATATGTAGATGGAGGGGGTCCTTTGCTTTTTCTGGGGGGAGCTCAAGGGAACTTTTGATGTTGAAGGAATGCGCTGGGGAACGGGGAGGAGCTGGGTTATAACTGCGAAGCCCAATGGTAAAAGGATTTTACGTGTTCTTTGCAGAAGCGTGCCGCAGGTAGCCTCAACCTGCGCTTAGGGATACATGACGATGGAGACGTCCGAGCCATCGCCTCCGACTGCCATTAGGGTCCGACAAGCAGCTCTCATGGAGCTTAGGCTGACAATGCCCACTTTCTCGTTGCTTCGGATTGGCTGGAGCCCGCGGGCGACTCTTGTCCTCGTGACGGGCGGCTTCATAACGGTGGAATCATCAATCATCAACAATAATGGGAAGTGTTGAATGAGAGCTATGGGGAGAATGTCCGATCGGATCTCGCTGAGGTTCTGGACGGTTCGTGTCGTGCGTCGGCAAAAGTTGTAAGGCGACGCTTCCGCTATCCTGTTCTATCGTCTCTACCCCCCCATCCCAATCCCCTGGGTCTCCGCCATCCCATCTACATATATACATGCACCTTTGTGTCGCTGTCTCACCCCAGCGCTTACTCCTGCACTCTCCGCGGGAAGGAAAGTTGCCATCGTTTGTTAAAGACAGGAGCTCTTTTGCGGGAAATTAGGAATGGCATTTGGTTTGATACGTTTCCTGATTGCATCTCTAGATCCTCTCAAGCTCTCCATCACAGAAATATGATAGCTCTACCCCTGAAGGATGGATTCTCTATACATTCACAAATGTGCTAAGAGCCTTTAGGCTGCCGCCGCCTTCCCTGCTGCCATGACGTCCGATGTCTTAACATGGAACGGCAAAGGATAGCATCCATCGAGGCACAGTCCGCAGTCCAATGAGCATCTCCCAGCTGTGGCTCATCCCAACTGTGCCATGGCTTTGCAAAAGGCAGACGTCCAAGTTCCCTCGTTCTCCTATTTACTTCCCTCCGTCCTCTTCTTCCTCTCTATCTCTTCTTCTCAAGTCCCCCACTTCCAGTTTTACTGAATCCCCTGTTTCCGTCATGGCTGCCCACGAGGACTTTACCTTCATCGACGTCGAAGGCGCCACCGGCAGCAACCCTCCCAAACTATTCGCCGACTACCTCAAACTCACCTCAGGCAAACTCCAAGATCCAGATGCCCAGCTCGTTGCCGCTCTCCGGGCCAAGCATCCCGAACTCACCATCACCACAGTGCCCAAGTCCAACACCAACTTCCTCCAATTCGCCGCAGCAGGCTTCGCCGAAGCCGAGCTCGACGACAAGGCCGAGCCCGTAATCCGCTGGCATGGTTTCGTGGAGCCCCGCCGCAGAGGCGGG
This sequence comes from Westerdykella sp. P71, assembly GCA_019022765.1. Taxonomy (NCBI): domain Eukaryota; kingdom Fungi; phylum Ascomycota; class Dothideomycetes; order Pleosporales; family Sporormiaceae; genus Westerdykella; species Westerdykella sp. P71. Next base: position 27,026 of record JAFHBW010000299.1, on the reverse strand, counting down.
CAAGGATCCGTCGCCGAAGGCACATGGTATGCCCGATACAATTACCACTGGAACAACGAGCACTTCATTCTTTACGTTGTCGTCGAGGGAATGCTCACAATTCAATACGTCTTGAAGGAGCCCAGAGGCAACGAAACTCCCGCATCCCCCTCATCCGTCGTCCTGGCCCTGATAGCCGCCATTGGGAAATGGCGTCTCTCCCTCGTCGACGTGCCCGCCATCTACGTCTACGACAACTACTGGTTCCGGAGTCCGGAGCTGTGGAAGGAAGTCGAGAAGGCGAAATGGGACGACGTCATCCTCGACCCCAAGATGAAGAAAGCAATCACCACCGTAGCAGGCAAATTCTTCGACAGCAAGGACGTCTACCAAGACCTCGGCGTGCCTTGGAAACGGGGCCTCATCTGGTACGGCCCTGCCGGCAACGGCAAGACCATCTCGCTCAAGGCACTGATGCATACCGTCATGAATCGGGACCCGCCCGTCGTGACGCTCTACGTCAAGTCCGCCGCATATGCGTACGATATCCAACGGATCATGGATAAGGCGAGGAGCATGGCGCCCTGCTTGCTGGTTCTGGAGGACATTGATACCATCGTCACCGAGAAGACGCGCAGTTACTTCTTCAACGAGGTCGACGGCCTGGAGAACAACGACGGCATCATGATGATTGCGACCACCAACCACCTGGAGGATCTGGATCCGGGTCTGTCCAAACGGCCCAGCCGATTCGATCGGAAGTATCTCTTCCCCAACCCTGACACGGCCGAAAGGGTTCTTTATGGTAAGCTGCTTTAAAAAGGTTCTACCAGTCCGGATTGCGCTGACAACCAAATGCAAGCCCAATACTGGCGAAATAAGCTGAAAGACAAGAAGACCATCGAGTTCCCCGCAGAGCTGTGCGATGCCATTGCCGACATCACGGAAAACTTCAGTTTCGCATATCTCAAAGAGGCGTTCGTGGCGACCCTGCTCGAACTCGCCAGAGATCGCGGAGACGATGAGAGTGGCAGTGAAGCCAGCGACGGCGAGCAAGAAAACGGAGATGATGATGATCCTCTAGACAAGTACGAGTTCTGGCGCATCTTCAAGGCCCAGATCGAGATTCTGCGCGAGGAGCTGGGCGGTGTTGCGTGCTGGTCTACTGTTAGTGGGAGTGACCATTTTGAGAGGGACTCTGTGCTTGAGTGTGAGGGGCGCGTTATTCATGTCCTAGGTTCAGATAGAGGACCACTCATCCGACGGGATGAAGAGGGTTTCTTCGACCCGCGACCGTATGGAGAGAGCCGAAGACTTGAAGTATTACTGGACTGACAGTCATCACCCGTCGGGCCCCCGCCCTGGCGTCCCTCTGATCTCTTTCGGGGCTTTGATAATAGTACTACCTGGGGCAACGGCATGGGACAGTACCTTTAGTACCTTTAGTCCATCGCGACCGCCTGGATATTTTCTTTTGATGTTGCGAAGCTTGGAGCCCGGAGGTTCATATAGACCCTAGGGACACTGAAAGCATATCGCTATACGGAATAATAGTACAGCCTGCAGGAGCATATAAGAGGCTCTCTATATGTAGGCATCTAGCGGGAGGAGTCTGGCCTTAGAGTGATATAATGCTTCCGTGCTTTTCTATGTTACATCCCCAGAGCCCGGAGTGGAAACGTTGGGAAGGCCCACGTGCACAATCCCCCACGAATTCCCCATGCGAAGTATATATACCACCGTCTCCTCAATTGCAACCCTTTCATGGCCGATCTACGGCCTTGCTACGCAGTAAAATGCCTCGGACGACCAGGTTGCGAAGTGTTGACCGGTCAACACTGTAGTAGTTCGCCTGACTTTCCTTTCCCGCTCGTCGGTGAAGACGACCCCCGCACCCTCCCTAGTCCGAGGCCTGCCATCCGCCTTCTTCTCCCACCCTTCAAAGCATGCAACATTCACAGACCAATACAATCAGCTGAGGGTCATTTCGTGGTCTCCATTTTATATCGTAATTGTTGTTGATTTTATCAATTTTCCCCGTCGGCGCCCGCCGACCGACGTCATGAGCTAACGCTTCATTCACGCTCCCCGTCGTATTCGGTTCCGAGCCTCGACATTTCCATTGCGCCGCATTTCGAAAAGGAAAACTTCACTCCCCACCATCTCTGACATGGTGTACCACACTCGCCATTCTCCAACGCAGCTTTTCTTTCCATCTCTGGGGCTCTTTCGTCTCCCCCGCTGTTGGACGGTTGACGCCACATTTTGCGGTCCCTGGTAGCCGGATCCGTAAGCAGCATCAGCGTTTGTTTGTTTCCAGCCTGAGGACACCATGACGACTGAACGACATCCCAATTCCACCTCCGTCTTGAGCCGCGGATTGGAGCAAGAGACTCAAGATTGGCTGACGCTGTCTATAAGTGGTGACGGGGATGAATTACTCGACTCTTTCTTCCAAGGAGGAGGCAGCTTTGAAGATACTCCCACCGACAGCTTCAATGAGCTGTATCAAGACTTCCCTGACTTCAACGAGGAGTACACATCCTTGGCTCAAGTCAATGTAGCAGATGTGTTGAGTGAAAGTTGTAGTCTAGCTGCTCACGTCTACTCTGCATCGAATGGAGCAAACCATGGAGTCTCTCAAGTCAGTACCGACTTGGCTAGAAAGAGCAGCCCATTGACCCAAGTCGACACTGGGCTAAATGCAACGGCGGAGGACTTCCAATCCTGCGAGTTCACTTCCTCCTTCAACGCACCGAGCGAGTACTCCGACGCGGGTACATCAGACTACCACTTCCACGACAGCTTCTCCCGGCTGGAATCCGTCCCCGAGGACCATGTCGCCTCCTTTCCTGCTTCCACCTGCGAAGACCAATCCTCGTGTGGGATTCGCTTCTCATGGGAAAGTCCCGCATTTCTCTCCACAGCTGCCACATCCTTCGATTGGGAAGCAGTTCCTGCTCGAGCTCCACAGATGGAAGGTGGATGTTCACCGTTGGCACACATTGGCGGCAACGGTGCTCTTGACCCCATGATTGCCTCCCCGTCTGCACCTGCGCCAATATACACGCCGAGCTTCTCAATGCGAGACATTGTGGCTTCTCAGTTTGTCGACAGTAGCCAGCAAAGGGCGCAGAGCTGGCCAACGCCCAGGACACTCCAGATTCCCGCTCACGGTCCCGCACGACCTATACGGATGACACAGAAATCTTCGCCAGCTCCGGGTATTGGAGCGCTTTCCGTTCCCCTCGCCGGTGATTTCCAGCCGGACCTCAACACACGGCAAGGAATCAGTATATCCCAACCGACTCGACGCTCAGGCGGTACCATCCCCATGAGACGGCGCCAACGACAATCATCACTCTCCCTCCACAACCACCATCCATCCAGCCTCCCCAACTCCCTCACCAACACCCCCGCCGAAACCCGCCTCTCCCAAAGCAGCCTCGCCCACCCCCCTCCCTCCCCCTCCCTCAACATCATCCACTACACCCCCCTCCCGGGAACCACCACCCTCACCCCCTCCTCCTCCTTTCCCACCACCAGCGGCATCCACCCAAAAGGCCGCAACGGGCCCCTGAAACTCGAGCAACGCCGCGAAGCCGCCGAGATGCGCAAGATCGGCGCGTGCACGAATTGCCGGCAGCGCAAGGCGAAGTGCGATTCGGGGACGCCATGTCAGTCGTGCTTGAAGCGGTTGGGGTTCGCGGTGTTGGGGGTGAGGCCTTGTGTGCATGTGAGGTCGTCGGCGTCGGCGAGGGAGTCGCCGGTGTTGGTGGGCGTGGATGGCGGGGAGGGAAGGGTGGAGGAGATGAGTATTTGAGGTGAGGGTTTGGGGATGGAGTTTGGGAAGAAGCTTGGAAGGGAAGACTTGAAGAGGACGGAAGAGGCCAGAAGGAGATACCATTAGCGTGGACGGAGATGGACAGAGGAGAATGGTTGCAGCGTCGTTGCTTCATCGGACTTCCTGTTTTCAGGCGCTAGGACGCTTCATGCTTTAGGAGCGTTCGTCCTTTTGTCTTCTTGCTTCGTTTCGTCCTTTTCACGGTTTGGTTCTCCTTATCCACGCAGACTTGTGGGGTCTACGGCGTATTTTGGGTTCTCCTTCGCATTTTCCTGCTGTACTTCCAATGTTCGTCCTCCAGTTCATTCGTTCGGGCCGCTTGGACTTCTGCATGAGTTGGCGATTGCATAGTTCCGGTTCATTCACGACTGATGATTACCATGATCATGATGGTGCATAGGATGATACCTAGATTGGTCCTTGCATCCCGAGCTCCTGGTTGTTCATTGTTGTTATTATTATTGCTTATTGCTGGCGGGAAGGCGTTTTGGTGGATTGGATTTTGTGTATGATGCTGTTGTTCAATTTTCTTGGGTGTTGTATGCTCTGGTGCTTGTTTATTAACGGCCTCTGGATAGAACATCAGCATAGGGTTCGGTACCTAGGCTGGCGTTCATATATACCTATGAATCACACTCTTCAGCGTGTGCAGTGCCTGGCAACTGTGAACATTTCGTCATGATGCCTCTTTCCCCTCTGCACATTATTGAAGCTGCCCAACCGGGAGCGGACGTGTGCTTAGAAAACAGTGCAGCACATTTCTTGACATCATCCTGCCACATGAACTTTGAATAACTATAGTCTTGTATTCTGCATGAATTCTGCCGTTTGAACATTGAAGAAAAATCCTTCCCGTCGGTATCTTAGATTGACGTCCTTCCCATCCCATCCTCGTTCTTTGTACAATATCATACAACCAACTCCCCCACACCCTCCTCTTCCCCTTTCCCACCATCCCTCCTTATATCCCTCCACCCCTACATCTGCACCCTCCCCATCCCACCCCTCTCAATCTTATTCAACCTCCTCGCCGTATTAATCTGCGTCCTCGTATTCTGTCCCCTTACCGGTAACCCCATCGCGTGCCGCCTACCTCTATACGTCCCCATATCCTTCAGCCGCCGTATATTATCCTGCACCTCTCTCCTCAGGTCGTTCTCGATCTTCATGTTGGTCAGGTCCGCGGTGAGGGCGAGCACGGTCGGGTTCTTCAGGCTGCCGACTTTGGCCCACGGGTGGATGTGGTGCCGGGCGAGGATGGCCTGGGAGACTTTGGGGCCGATGCCGTAGAAGGACTCGAGGGAGCGCTTGACGAGGGTCGTGTCGGGGAAGTTGAAGCCGAAGATGAAGACCTGCGTGGGTTAGCAATTGGGATGGATTGTGGGAATTGGTGGGGTCTGGGGGGAGGATGTACCATTGTGCCGGTTACTCGCTAGAAGCGGCGGGGAGAGAATGCGTGGGAAGGGTCAATGGGGAATTGCTTCGTCTTGCGTCCTGCGCCGTCGCGTGGTTCAACTTTCCTCGAAGTCCACCAGTTCTTGGCCGCGGAGGTCTTTCCACCCCTGCACACGATCCCTTGCCCCCATTGGCTGGCGACAATCCCATCGGAACAACACTTTCCCCGGCGGACCCCTACAGCTTCCACGTTGCATAACAGTTCCAGGTGAGCCCCTCGTCCCTCCTCTTCTCTTCCTCCTCAAAGACTTGCCTTTCCTCGTCCATTGAGTTGAGGAATTGAACAAGATGCCTTCCATTCAGCGTTTTGTTATCTCGGTGTTGGTGGTTCTTTCCGTTGCTTTTGTGTTCTTCGCGCAGGCGGCGGATGCGGCGAAGGGACCCAAGATCACTCATAAGGTATGTTGATTGTGTATGGAAGAGGATGTTTGGGGGAGGGAATGTGGGATGGGATATGGTAATGGGGTTGAAGCATAAAATTGGAGGACAATTGAGCTAAAGTGCATTGGCTGACATCTGTATCGGCAGGTCTACTTCGATATCAAGCATGGCGATGAGGATCTCGGACGCATTGTGATCGGTCTCTATGGCAAGACTGTCCCCAAGGTACGGCTTTCAATCATAACCTGTGAAAGCTCTAGCTGACCCTACAGACCGCCGAGAACTTCCGCGCTCTGGCTACCGGCGAGAAGGGCTTTGGCTATGAGGGCTCCACCTTCCACCGTGTCATCAAGGACTTCATGATCCAGGGCGGTGACTTCACCAACGGCGATGGCACTGGCGGCAAGTCCATCTACGGCCAGAAGTTCCCGGATGAGAACTTCAAGCTCAAGCACACCCGCAAGGGCCTTCTGAGTACGTACATTCCATCCCTGATGAGCATGCGACCAGATCTAACACCTCCCAGGCATGGCCAACGCTGGCAAGGACACCAACGGCTCCCAGTTCTTCATCACGACGGTTGTCACCAGCTGGCTCGACGGTCGTCACGTCGTGTTCGGAGAGGTCTTGGAGGGCTATGATATCGTGGACAAGATTCAGAATGTGGAGAAAGCCCCTGGCGACAAGCCAGTGAAGCCGGTCAAGATTGCGAAGAGCGGCGAGCTCGAGGTGCCCGACGAAGGTATTCACGCGGAACTCTAAGCAAGTATATAGTTGCAATGTGCACGTAGAGTCGCTGATACTTTGCTTCTCCTCAAGTTCCCGACGCCAAAGACGCTGCGATCGAAGGTGACACTGCCGCTGTTACTAAGCCACACAAGGAGTCCGCTTCGCCAGGGCATTCAGTTGAGCATAAGCACAAGGAAGCCTCTGGCAAGGCGGCGACCATCACGAACACAGGTGCCAGCACGGAGGGCTTGTCGTTCGCCCAGAAGCTCTTCTTTCTGGGGGCCATCATTGCCATTTGCGTCCTCTTCGTGCATTCGCGGAAGGGCAATAGCGGGGTCGGGATGGACTCGTACAAGGAGAAGAGCATGGCGTAGTGGCGACGCAACCTTGGACTACGTATGGTGATGACAAGTGCCTTGATTCTTTCGCCTGGTGTCGGCCCTGGCGGAGCCGACTAGCGCAGATCGATGATGTGTTCTGATTAGTGTACGATTGGCGTCGTTCCTCGAGCGAGAAAGGTCCCCTAGATCATGGATATTCCTCGGTGGCGAAAGGGGTCCAGGACAGGACCAAATCTGAGATCTGGAGGTAAGAGGGAGAATGCGGCGGAACCACAGATACTTGCTAGCAAGCTATTAGCAGGATTCAGATAGACGAGAAATGTCTCGGGCAGGGCGCTGGTTCGCCGCCCCGAGTTTCCCACATCTTCCCCTCTGTGTGGCTGGGCTGAGTCGGTGGTCGGCACAGTCGGTGGTCATCGCCTGCAGTCCTCCAGTGACATGCGTGGGATGCGCTTCGCCGGAAAGAATTTCGTCGACGCTCACCGCAAGGTCGACCAGCACGTGCTAGGCCATATCGAGCTAGCGTGCTTAGTGGCGAACGAAAAGTAAAAAGACCCTTCGCTTGTCGCTCCTCCCTCCCTCTAACAACCTCCTCCTACAAAAACACACTTTTCAAGTGTCCTTTGAGTTTTCTGCATCATCCGTCCTCTGCGTGTGGAGTCCTTCCTTTAGTTTGGTCTTCACATTCTTTTCTTTGGTCTTTAGGGAAAAGGGACTTCTGCACTCCTTTTTTCCTTCTGTCACGAAGAGTTTCAGGCGCGTTTCCGCCTACAAGAATCACTCTCACGAACGATAATCTCTCGCCGCTCCCCGCGTGCGACTCCTCTACCAACTTAGACGAGACTCACCCGTCTCCGCTTACGATAAATCCTTCCGAAAAGCCGAAAAAACTATAACTGTCAATATGGCTGAACAACTCGACATGGGTCGTCTCTCTCTGAACGACTCCCAGCACGCTCCCAACGGCGGGAACTTTCCCACCGACCGCGCTGCGTACATCCCGCCTCACCTTCGCGGCCGCCCGCAGGCTGCCCCCGCTCCTGTTGATGGCCCGCCGCCCATGCTGAACGGCGGTGGCGGCATGGCAGGCGGCGCCTGGGGACCCCCTCCTCCGTCAGTACAACCTCGTCATCGAGGAGACGATCATCTTTGGCTAACCTCTCGTAGGCGTTATGGCGGCCCTCAGCAGCGACAGGACGGCGGCGGCAACTGGGCCAACGCCCCCAACTTCACCCCGCGAGGTAGCAACGCCCCCCAACAACCCGGAGCCGGCTGGGGAGCTGCTCCGGCAAAGTTTGACCCTAATGCTTACGGCAAACCAGGTGCAGGAGGTCCTGGCTCTGGCTCTTCTGCGCGTGGATCTGGTGATGGACAGTGGAGGGACGGCAAGCACATCCCTGGTCCTGCCAATCCTCGCATTGAGCGCGAGCTTTTTGGAGTTCCCAACGATCCCTCGAAGCAACACACCGGCATCAACTTCGAGAAGTACGACGATATTCCCGTCGAGGCGTCAGGCCAGGGCGTTCCTGAGCCTGTCACTGCCTTCACGAACCCGCCTCTGGATGACCACCTCCTGAGCAACATCAACCTTTCTGGCTACAAGGTCCCCACGCCTGTACAGAAGTACTCCATCCCCATCGTCATGGGCGGTCGCGATCTCATGGCCTGCGCCCAGACCGGTTCCGGAAAGACTGGTGGTTTCTTGTTCCCCATTCTCTCCCAGGCCTTCCAGACTGGCCCGACTGCTACCCCTGCTCAGCAGGCTGGTGGCTACGGCTACGGCCGCCAACGCAAGGCCTACCCGACTTCGCTCATCCTCGCCCCGACCCGCGAGCTGGTCTCCCAGATCTTCGATGAGGCTCGCAAGTTCGCCTACCGCTCTTGGGTCCGCCCTTGCGTGGTCTATGGTGGTGCCGATATTGGCTCTCAGCTCAGGCAGATCGAGCGTGGCTGCGATCTCCTCGTTGCCACCCCGGGTCGTTTGGTCGACTTGATCGAGCGCGGCCGCATCTCGCTCCAGAACATCAAGTACCTCGTGCTTGACGAAGCTGACCGCATGTTGGACATGGGTTTCGAGCCTCAGATTCGCCGTATCGTCGAGGGCGAGGATATGCCTCCTACTGCCGGTCGTCAGACCCTCATGTTTTCGGCCACCTTCCCCCGCGATATCCAGATGCTGGCCCGCGACTTCCTGAAGGATTACATCTTCCTTTCCGTTGGTCGTGTTGGTTCCACCTCCGAGAACATCACCCAGAAGGTTGAGTATGTTGAGGACGTTGACAAGCGCTCCGTCCTGCTCGACATCCTCCACACCCACGGTGCTGGTCTCACCCTGATCTTCGTCGAGACCAAGCGCATGGCCGATTCGCTTTCCGATTTCCTCATCAACCAAGGCTTCCCCGCTACCTCGATCCACGGTGATCGTACTCAGCGCGAGCGTGAGAAGGCTCTGGAGATGTTCCGTACCGGACGCTGCCCCATCCTGGTGGCAACTGCTGTTGCAGCCCGAGGGTAAGTTTATTCTACGTTTTATTATGTTCCTACGCCTGAGATTGTTTCCCCTGTTGTTCCTTCCCCTTTGGAGGGGTTCTATGTTTTCGCACCCCCACCCCCCTGTCCCCCTACCCAACCCCTGCACCGACATTCACCCCAATGCTTTTTTCTTTTCTGCATCACCTTTTGGGCTTCAAATACTAACGATTCCGAAGTTTGGATATACCGAATGTCACGCATGTGGTCAATTACGATCTTCCCACCGATATCGACGACTATGTTCACCGTATTGGCCGTACCGGTCGTGCCGGCAACACCGGAATCTCTACCGCCTTCTTCAACCGTGGCAACCGCGGTGTGGTCCGTGACCTCATCGAATTGCTCAAGGAGGCCAACCAGGATGTTCCCCAATTCCTGGAGTCCATTGCCCGTGAAGGTTCCGGCTTCGGTGGTGGCCGCGGTGGTGGCCGTGGCGGTCGTGGTCGTGGCGGCGGGGCTACCCGTGACGTTCGTCGCTATGGCGGCGGCGGTGGTGGTGGTGGCTTCGGTGCTAGCGGCGGCGCCGGCGGCTGGGGAGGTGCTCCTCAAGGCGGCTACGGAGGCGGCTATGGTGGTGCTCCCGCTGGTGGCTATGGCGGTGGCAGCTACGGAGGAGGAGCGGGAGCCGGAGGCTATGGCGGAGGTGGCTACGGCAACCCCTCTGGCCCTGCTGGCAACTCCTGGTGGTAAATTCCACGATATACGACCTAACGATTCCCGGCCTCTAATATCTTTTCCGGTTCTGGTTTCTTAAGGGTCCATCTCAGGAAGCTCACTGTCCAGCTTCCCTGCTTTCAGTACTTTTCTTTTCGATTTCTTTCCCCCAGGTTTCTGCGACTCGTTCCTCGACTGCGATTCGCCGCGGGAGAGCGGAACTTGCTCTCATACCCCGACCAGCATATAGACAGCGACTGATTCTTTGCGGACTGCCTTCTTTTCGAGCTCCATCCACTTTATTCCCAGGATACCCGATTGCTCTATCGTCGAACTCACGACGAGCTCGATTCTAGACGGCAGAGGCGCGAAGCCTTAACGCGGAAATAATGCATGACGACCATCTTATGTCTCACGCTGCACCAATGGCGTGCTGCTTGGGGAGCGCCCAACGACGAGCGCCCAACGATAGATCTCGTTTTTCCGGCTTTCGCATGACGAGCCGATGACCTGTGTTTCATTTTCTCCTCTTTTACTTTGCTACTTTGCACATCTCAACAAAAGCGATTCCCTTTCCTTGTCATACCCGGCGAACGATTTTCGCCATTCTGCATGCGAGAGCCACTGGTGGTGGATTATTTGGGCAACTGAAAAAGTTCACTGGGACATTCCGTGAATACTCGCACATAGATGGCGTTTATGGGGCTTTTCTGATGGACCCTTTGAGGGTTTGCACTGGGAAAGGCCTCACATCCAGGGCTATGGGCTGGTTACAGGCCCCATTGTGGTGGAAGCGCTTAGTTTACATGGTTCGGCAAGTTTCCACCCTGATGACTTGGGTATGGGAATCACACAAAAGCACAGTGATGGAATGGAATAGTTCAATAGACTTTGTGGTAGCATCAGGCTCCCGCAAAATGACTTTTCTACTTATCAAATTTTCTCTTCATGATGTGATGCTATGTTCCGTGACCGGATTGATAGAACTGGGCCATATGTCTGTACCGTGTAAACGGTGACGATTAGTATTGCAAAAGACGTTTCTTGATTCCTCCTCCGTAGAAATAGACTGTCAGGAATGGCTTCAACACAATCTGCATTCGTGATGTACCCTGCCCACCGTAAGCGAACAGACGTCCAGCACACATTTGCCCAACTAACTGAAGCTGTGAATGTTCGATTTTCGCTAGCCCAAATGATCCTTTCTCTGTCAACTTGTGTGTGTTGCATACATCGCCACCTGGGGGAGCCGGGGTGGCGGAAAAGACCCTGGCAAGACCCTTGCTCTGCAACTGACGCGCGGTCGCATCGTGACATCTCTATTGGGGAATCTAGACCAGGCGGAGAGACGTTAATCCGTGCCGCCCTCAATGTGAGCTCAAGTCAATGGGAAGAGCTCTGGTACTTCTGCTATAGGCATCTTTTATTTGTTCTTTCATGTGCATGTGGTCGCGCCTACCATTCCTGATAGCGCAAAACCGGCGATCCGACCGCTGCGATTAGTCTCGTAAGCTCCGCCGAACATGGATCCAAGTAGCCCCGTCGCTGCCGCAGCTACGCGCGACCACCACGAACAAACCCCCAAGACCAGCCTTCGACACATTCTGGCCTCAGAGCCCGACATGGAGGAAGAAAAGCCTACCCCCTCTCGACGCAATTCTCCTGGAGCCGAAGGGAGCGCGGCAGCCCAAGATGAGACGACCAAGGACGAGCCCGAGACGCAGCCCTCGTACAGGGCCACAACGACGACCACCCGGCGCAATGCCAATGGCACTGTGTCCTCTGTCTACGCGGGGAACAAGATTAGACATCTGAAGAAGGACGACGGTATACCGCTGTGGCGCAAGGATATCCAGTACGACTTCCTGCGCTATGTTTTCGAAGACGATAAACGCGTATTCCACAAGGTCACGGACGGGCCGGGTGGGGAACTGCACACCTTTGCGGATATCTATCTGGACGCCATGGCGAACAGCAGCAAGTGCAGCAAGATCTTGAAAGATAAACTACTGAGTGAGCGGCCTGCCGCCGTCAATATGGCAATGGTGTGTCTGTTGGTCAACGTTGGAAGAATGAACACTACACTCAATTGTAGGCACTCCAGTATCATGCGTATGTGCAATGCTAACGTGGATCAGTCTTCCCAGAAATGCGCGCACAACTCCGAACATATCACTCGATCCCGTCTCTGCAAGCACACCAGGATCCGAACGCATACAAGCAGCTCCAAGACGCACCTAGACTGAAGTCAATCTTGAAGGGAGCATCGGAAGATGTCGAGCAACCCAACACAATCGAGGACATCAAAAAGGCGCAGATTCCCCGCACAAATCCCGTCAACCTCATCTTCGTACTTTCACAGTACGCCCCCAAGATCTCCGAGATGCATTTCTTCCCTCCCAGAGACTTCTTCGACCTTGTCATGCGGCCCAGCCTGAGTAGCAGGAGCCGTGCGACTGCCTTCCTATGGCTGATGTGGTGGTATCTGGAGAGCAGCTTCACCAAGGAAGATGCACTGAACAATCCGTTCGGGGCAGGACAATATGCGGACCCTAGCGAGGTGGATTCGGGCGCGATACCTATCAAGTGTCCAACCTTTGAGGTACTCTCCCCGGAGCAGGAAGCATTGGAGAATGTGGATACCCCTGACGAGAAGAACTTTGGCGAGATCAAGAGGAAGGAGAGGATTGCCATTTTGCAGAGCGACATGGCTCCTGTAGTCACCGGACCGAAGCGGTCCGGTAAAAGAGGTGAGCGACCTTTGTCTGGGGAAGTCCATAGATCGGGACGGCAGCCGCTCACTGAGGCCATGGCACGAAAGTGGCCTGCGGGGAACCCGTTTACAGACGCCGTAATTCGCGAGAAGTTCGGTGTTGAGGCAGGTTCTGCCGGCGATCAGAGTATGGCAAGCTTCACCGAGCCTAAGATTTCCACTTTCTTACCTTCATTTCGTTCTCTTTCGCTGACGACGCGACAGGTTTTACCCAAAACCCTGTGTTTTCTGTTTTGGCAGACGATGGAGCATCGACTCCCGGGAAAGATAGACAGTCGCCATCTCATGGTATGTATCATGTACAGTACATCAAATCCAAGGCCTTACTAACGGCACCCAGGATCTGCAAGAGGTCGCGGCAAGCTCGCCAAATCCATCATTGAGAGAGACTATCCTTCCGATACCGACCGTACCCGCTCAGCATCACCGCCGGGAAGTGTACTTGGGACTGCCAAGAAAGGTACCCCCAACATGCGCATAAACACTCTCATCAACGACGAGGCCCCAGCCCTCACCCCCGCCCCCAAAGGCCCCGGCAGGGGCAATTGGTCGCGCAAACCGGGTGGCAGCGCCCGGGGCTTCAAAGCCAAACTTGAAGTCCAAGGCACCTCTCAAGAAGGCCAATCTCCATTAACAACGACAGTGCCCCCAGTGTCCACTTACACTGGCCCCCACGGCTTCTATCTCCCGCTCAACGGCTCGGATCCTAGTCATAAGCGCACGAGGCCCCTTACTGCGCACCAACTTGCCGTCGAGCAATTCCGCCGCCGACGCGTGGACGTCATTCTCGACCGTGGTCTCCGCGCCGAGTACGAACGAGCCCGCAAGCGCCGGCGCGCGGAATCGTCGTTCCTGCGCTCCTGGGTGAGGTGTAAGGGTATGACGGACGGTTATGACACGGATGAAGAAAGCAACATCCAGGCCTTGCAGCAGGCGGATATCGAGCACGGGTCCAAACAACCGCCGCCGATGTTTGCGGGCTTGTTGCCGCTGAATTACGGAGGCGAGGTTAACGATTATGGGGAGGAGGCTTATTGGAGGGGGAAGATGGTTAAGCGGGTGGTGAGGAGGCTTGAGAGGTGGGAGGAGGGTAGGGGCGTGGTTAGGGTGAAGGGAGGGAAGAGTGGCGGGTTGCGGGCTCCGGCGGATAGTGTGGGGCCTGCAAATGGGGTGGGGGCGAGTGCGACGCCGGCGGCGAAGAGGAATGGGTTGGAGAGGAAGGTGGAGGAGGATGAGGAGGACGGAGAGAGGTTGCAGCAGTCGAGACGGCGGGGAGGGGAGAGGGGCGGGGAAGATGAAGACGATGAGGATGAGGAGATGCAGGATGTGGGTGAGAGGGGGGAGATGGATGAGGAGGAGGACGAGGATGAGGAGATGTATGATGGGCATACGTTGCCGCCGCTTTCGAGCGTGGTGTAGGATTCTCATACGGAGGGAGGGGATTAGGCGCTGAGGGAGATGGGGAGTCATAGTTTCCTAGCGTCTATCTGGTAGGTGGAAATATTCTAGGCGTGTCTTATTAGGAGGATATGTAAGGCTATGGGTTGCTACTTTGCAAAGCAAGGTGATAAGGGATTTGCGAAGTAGACTTCCAAATATCCACGATTGCGAATACGATACCTGGTGTATTGATTGTGTGTATTGCTTTCTTTCTATTTCGTGATTTTTTTGCTTGAAGGGCTGAATCCGGCGACGAATCCCACTGCCGCTCAGCATACATATCGAATCGGGTATCATGTTTGCGAACAAATCTATCTTTCTCCACACACGCTCCCCTCAACACCCTCCCTCCCCCCTTCCATCCATCCTTCCTTCCCCGCCTCCCCGATCTCCTCCCCTACGCCCTAACATCAAACGCCACCTTCTCCACCTCCAGCGTCTCCAGATCCAGCACGACGACCTCCCTCGTCTGACTGAACCTGGGCACCGCGATGAGGAGGACCTGCTGCCCCGCGGGACCCGTGATGACGCGTTTCGCGAACTCGGCCTGGTTGCCGACGATGTAGATGTGCGGGCAGTCCTTTACAATAAGGGGGTCGTCGTCCTGGAAGGGGTAGCACCCTGTCATGCCCGTTAGCGCTCCATCAACGCTATGGCAGGGAACGGAGAAAAAGAGAGATAGATCCGATCGATCGAAGAGGTAGAAGAAGAAGGAAGAAGCCATACGAAAAAAAGAAAGAAAAAAAAACGGAAGCAACGTACAAAGCGTATCCGGCGCCGTCGGCGCAATGCACCTCCACCTCAGCATCAACTCCATGGCATCCACCGCCGCCACACTCCCCATCTGCACGTACTTGATCAGATCCTGCACATTCTGCCCGCCGGACCCGACGACGCGCCACCCCTCGACGTCCCCCTCCCACGGATTCGTCACGCTGTCCAGCCCCTCGCGCGTCTCGCCGCCCGACGCAGACGCCGGCGGCTGCGCGTAGTACCTGCTCCGGGGAAACAGCGCCGGATGCAGCGGTTGTTGCGGCAGCGCGACGTTCGCGGGATCCGACGGCCCGGGGATCAGCGTCACGGGTATGGCAGGCAGGATCTGCGCGAGCAGCTCGTCGAAGCGCTCACCGGCCGATGCGTTGTACGCGGAGCTGTCGTAGCCGTAGTGGCGCTGCTTGCCCGGCTTGCGGGCCGCGGCGAAGTCCTCGCGCGACAGGATGGGCGAGGAGTGCGAGAGGGAGTTGCCGGCGATGAGGAGGCGGGAGATCTTGGTGCGGGCCGTTTGGTCGGGGGGACCGCCGGATTCGCAGGTTAGGAAGTCCACCAGTAGCTCTAGGGAGACGTCGTCGTCTGCGGTGCCGGTGATGTCCAGGCCGGAGACGATGGCGAGTTTGCCTGCTTCGTCCCGGGTTTTCTTCTCTGTGGGGGTCTTGCGCTGCGGGACGGGTTTCTTCGCACGGGCGAGCGCGGAGTCGTCGCGCTCCCAGCGTTGGGGCTGCTGGGGGAGGTCTGCCCATTGTGTCGCCAGGACTTGGAATGTGCCGTCTGCTTGCTCGGTGCCCAGGGCGGCGAGCACGCAGCCCGTGACGTAGGAGTAGGATTCGTCGTCGTTGGCGGTGTTGAGGATGGCGCCCGTGAGGCGGAGGCGGCCGGATTCGTCTTCCAGCATCATCTCGTCCTGTGCGGATTTGTAGGTTTCGCGGGAGGGTGGGGCGGCTATCCAGTGCTGAGGGAGATGTTAGATATCCTGTGGAGGGATGCTGAGGATATGAACTGGGAGGAGTATACCTCCTTGGATATGTCGTCCAGCACATTCGGCTTCAACCCCATCTCCATGTACACTGTGCCAATGACCCAGCACAGCTCGCCTTGCCGCACATCCAGCACTCGATCGACATGTCGTGCTTGCTCACTCCCCAGCTATATGAATTTAGCTTCCCACAACATCGATCCCGGAGCGTCACGGTGCAGCTACCTTGAAGTCCGACCAAGCATCTTGCGCCCTTTGCCGCACTGCCTCTTTCAACTGTGCCAGTCGCAGGAAGTACATGTCCGCGAACTGCTGTCTATAGTGCTTTTCTGCGCCTTTGGGGAGGTCAAATGTATGCATTGGGTTATAGGCGGAGGGGAGGCGCGGGGGTAGGTACGCGGGGTCTTCACTAGGAGCATGGTGGTGAGCGGGTTGCGGAGTTTTGAATCAAGGTAGTAGCTTTGGAGATCTTACAAGGGCGCCCCTTTGAGCATGTTTCCGTCTGGTCCTCCCATGGTTTGGGGAATGAGGAGAAGATATTGGGGGAGAATGCAGCGAAGCTTGAGAGAGAAGTGGTGACGTTGTGTGCGGAGCGGGCAGCTCTCAAAACTTTGGACGTTGTCGCGTCGCGTCGCGCTGCGCTGCGCTAGACGGAATAGGAAATGTAAGAGGTGCGACCATGCTCGGAGCTCAATTGGGCCATGGGGAGGAACAGGAAAGTCTTGACAAGATGGAGATTGCAGAGAGCAGCTGAAGTATTAAGTAATGTATTCGTGTGAGTCTATAATATATATCTACGTTCTTCCCCTCGTTGAAGCCATATTATATCATCCCAATCGTGGACCATTCATTACAAAGACGTACTTCCAAATCCTCCACATTACGAAGTCTTGATATTTGACTCCAGAATCGAATCGAATATGTCCATATCCCAAGTTCCCGAATGATATGCTCCGAAGCGAGCAGCAGCTTTCAAGTCAATGAACAACCCAGCAGAACCGATTTGAGTGAAGTTCGACGGATGTCTTTCGAATCCATCAAATGGACAGAGATCCATTTACAGCATCTGATGTTCATTGTCAGCTATCGACGATTAGCTCAACTCTGCAGGATATAAACTTACCAGCGCAACACCGCCAGCAACGACAATGGCAACCATGCTACCCGCTACCTGCTGGCTCGCGGCACCAGGGAAGGGCACGAAGCTCGCCGACGGGGTGGGTCCAACGGGCTTGGTGGGTGCGGATGTGCCCGTGGGATAGACCGTAGGGTAGACGGGCGTGGACGTGTTGTAGGAGGGGACGTATGTGGCGGAGACGGTGGCGGCGAGGGCGGCAACGAGGGAGAGGGTGGAGAACTGCATCTTTGGAGATTTGGAGAGGGTTTTGAGAGGTGGTGTGATTTGTTGTGAGGTAGATAGGGTAGGATAGTGTGGAAGTAGATGAAGCGAATGTACTGTGTAGACGCAACACTGCAAGACTTCTTTTTATTCAGGAGAATAAACGACAGGAAGGAGGAAGTCGGTTGCTTTGCTTCCAATAGGTGTGCTTTGCTTTGTTCTGAAGATAAGCATCCCCTTCGCTGCGCCCCTGTGGTCCTTCTTATACTCGTCTCGCCACCCTTCCACCCTCGTAAGAAAATCCAGCGATAACGCAATCGCAATCGCAACAGATGCCACCACCCGCCGCACCCGCTGCAAGTTGCAACCTCCCCAGCCTCCCAGTGCTGCCCCAACCACATTCAGGTACCCGTCCGTCACCGTCACCCCAGCAATCAATCGCTTCACGGAGCCTATACGAACTGTCGTGGCTCCATCACCCCACTCTTTTTTCACGCTGTCTGGGTCTCGTTATCAGCGGGCCAAGTATTGATTCGATAAGGCGATACAGCGTCTGCAGACCGCAGCGGACCTTCGTGGTGGCAGGGGAAAAGTGGAGGAGGGTGGCTTTTTTCTCTGCGTGGTGGTCGGGGAAACCGTTGATACAGATGCAGATGCAGATACACACTGCGCGGTTCGGTGGTCGGGGAAAGCGAGAGGTTGGGTGTGTGGCGCAGGCAGTGTCAGCTTCAGCCACAATGATGATGATGATGGAGCTGGTGTGGGTCAGCGCATGAAGCTTGAGGGAGGATGGGGATTGATGACGATGGAGGGTGAGGAAAGCAGGATTTGGGTTTACCTCCCTCGTTTTTCGAGGTCTCGTGATTCTCGATTCCATTACTGTGGTATGTTAACACCTCAATCGCAGCCGAAGAGACCGCGCCCACATGCAGTGTAGTTATCACCTTGGAAGTTATTGACAAGTATTTACAATCAGAGAGAATTATACACACTATAGCCAGCTTTGTGCAACATCATCACAGCTGTCATGCTAAGTCACTCCGCGATCGAGATATCCCGGGAGTAAACTCGAAAGCCTCCCACTTGTTGCCTTGATATTCATATGCGTTCGTATACATTACATGCCCAGCGTCCGAACATCCATCCAGCGCCTACTGCCGATGCCCAAAAATCATAACAAATGCTCATAACAGCGCTCCATAACCACAGAGCGCTTCGAATTCCCCGCTTCGTCCACACTGAAGCCGTCGGAAGTAGCAAATCATATACCATAGCAGGCTGGCGAAACAATTCCGATTTCCATCATCCGAACTCCTTCAACGCCTTCGCCCATAGGTATCTTTATCCATCACTCCTTCCCTGCATTCCGTATCCATGACACATTTTCAACCCCCAATCCATCCCCCGCCCTCTCTTCACCCACTCTCCGTATCGTCGCCTATCCTCGGTGGACTCCCCGAGTGAGAACCATTGCGACTCCCGAAAGGCGACGCGCTTCGCCTGCATTGGCACTTGTCAGCCACCCCCAACGATTAGAATATCTTCATTTGATAGAAGAACAGCAGCAGCGATGCGCAAGGGGGGAACCACTTACGAGCGCCTCTTCTCCGCCTCCTTCCTCCTCTCCTCGATGATCTTGACCATCATCTTCCTGCCCCCGCGCGCATCGACCTGCTGGTCGCGCATGCTCATGCTGATCTTCTGCCGCGCGTCGTACCGTAGTAGTCGCTTGAGCAGCAGGTGCCGCATCAGTAGGCACACGTAGACGCCGCAGTCGCTGCCGTTCTCCTGCTGCGGCGTGTCCGACATGGCCATGTACTGCAGCGGTCTCCCCAGTAATTTGGCCAGCTGCTTCGTCGTGGCGCGGGCCTCGCGGTCGTTGGAGGGCGACAGCGAGTCGTAGTGGAATGCCACGCCGTCGAGGATCGAGACGACGAGGAGCGACCAATGGGAACCGCCCTCGGCGGCGGAGGGGTCGACATTGTCGTTGATGGGCAAGAAGATGTGTGTGGTGGCCTTGAAGTCGGGCAGGACGCCCATGAGGGTGACGGGGTCGGCCGTGTTCATGAGCATGAAGGACATGCTGGGGCGGAGGAGGACGATGTTGGCTTGCGGGTAGGCGGAGAGCTGTTCGCGCTCAATGTACTCTTCCCAGAAGGCGATGGCGTTGTCGGTCAGCCAGTCGTTCTTGATGCTGTCGACGTCGCCGTGGGTGAGGCGCACGTCGTGGTAGCTCAAGTAGGCTTCATCGGGGCTCAGGCTGTCGCCAAAGTGGCGCTGCACCCTCTTCTTTAACCTGGACATGCCGCACTTGTATCCGTCTCTCGGGAAGATGGTAGGATGCCGTGTGCGTGGTATATGTTGGCACGTCCCTCAGGATTCAGGGACAATGGGTAGCGAAGGGTAAAGGTCAAAGGGATGGGAGTGGAAAGTGGTCTGGCCGAGACGTCATCTAACTCGCGATCCGGCCCCGCCGCGTTTCCGCAGCCTCGCAGCCTAGCAGGGATACGAGCTGTGGCTGAATTCACACTTACAGTGTACTGTGTACACCTGAGCATCGTCCGACGTTTCACTATGTAATAAAACTATCATGTATTAGACTACATATTAGTAGATGTATTCGTACGAACCACGGCCGATATACCTGGTTGATGCTTCACAAAATGCAATCCTCCTCTATCTCAAACATGAGGAAATTGGCTATAGCGGAGATTAGGCGTGTGTCAAAGGCGTGTTCAAAGACGAATATCAGACTTCGGAGAGACGCCTTTTTAGGGTCAATCAGCGATGATGGATACGGATTCCCTTTCCAGATTCATTTGCTCATTTTGGTGGTAGTTTTCGTCTACTTTTTTCTTCGTTCTATGCCGCTCTTTTGAACAACCTTCTACCATGCATACATAGTACTCATTTCCCCTTTTCCATCCCCCGTCCAATCGGCCTTTTACGGCAGCTCATCCACCGTCTCCTCCTTTCCCCCGTTCGACAGATCCTTGCCCCATAGCGCCGGCTTGTCGACCTGGTACAGCCAGCCGAACTTATCTTCAATCTTTCCTTGTTGGATACCCTTGAGAGTGCTGAGGAGCTTGACGCATACGGGCCCGGGCGCTTCCACCGCGTCCTTGTAGGTGAATTTGTCGCCCTTGGATTCCATGGTGATGGACTTGATGGGGACGAGAGCCGCGGCGGTCCCGGCGGCGAGCACCTCGTCAAAGGAGGAGAGCTCTTCATAGGGAATCTGAGGACCGTCAGTGTCTTGCTTTTAGGTAGACGTCCGTTAAACCTCACCTCTCGGGACTCGGTCTCCCAGCCGAAAGATTCGCCAATCTTGAGGATACTATCTGCAGTCACGCTCCTGATGACGTTCTTGCTGTTGGACGCAACAAGCTTGACCTTGTCCCCGTCCTTCTTGACACCAATGAAAGCACTCGTGGAGAACTCATCAATGACCGATCGGGTCTTGCTGTCCAAGTGGAGGGTAATCCCGTAGCCCTCCTTGTGCGCCTTCTCGCTCCACCGCAACACAGGGGCGTAGTTACCTCCCACCTTTGCGGATCCCGTGCCCTCGGGCGCTGCACGGTCGAACTGCTCGAGGATGAGAGCATCGACGGGATGAGTGCCGTGGTAGACGCCAGTGGGGATGCAGTAGACGACGAATGTGTACTCCTCGGGCGGGTTCAGGCCCAGCTGCGCCGAGCTACCGAACAGCAACGGCCGCACATACATGGCAGCACCCGTCTCATGCGGAGGAACATAAGCGGCATTCATGCCAACGGCGAGCTTGCAGCAGGCGAGGAAGTGCTCGGTCGGTACCTCGGGGATGGAAATGAACGAGGCCGAGTGTTGCATGCGCTCGGCATTCTTCTGGGGGCGGAAGATGTTGATGTTGCCGTCCGGAGTACGGAAGGCCTTGAGGCCCTCGTAGCACTGTTGGCCGTAGTTGAGTCCTGGGGCCA
Source organism: Westerdykella sp. P71 (assembly GCA_019022765.1). Lineage (NCBI taxonomy): Eukaryota > Fungi > Ascomycota > Dothideomycetes > Pleosporales > Sporormiaceae > Westerdykella > Westerdykella sp. P71. The sequence goes on along the minus strand of JAFHBW010000299.1, from coordinate 5,853 downwards.
TGCCATGGAGGCGGAGGTAGGGATCCTCGACGAAGACGGGGTCGGTCCATTTTCCGGTCTTTACAGAGTAGTGGGACTCGACATGGCCAGCGACTGTAGGTGGTTAGATGTGGGATTCGTAGAAACGGGATTCTGAGAGGAAGGTCCGCCGTTGATATCTCTTGCATATGTATAGAGCTCCAGACTGAAAAAGCAATGCGGCCAGAATGAAGAGAAATTGATTCCAAAGAAGACATGACCCTACCTTCACGGATCTTGAAGCCGATGTTGCTCCAGTCTGAAAAGCAGTTAGTGTCTTGTGATGGGATTGTCTTCGTTCAAGATCACACATACCAATGGTGTTTACGGGCTGCGGTGGGTACGACGACATTGTTGCTGTATGTTGTTGTTGGAGCGAAGGTGCGGAGTTGTGGGGTGAGTAGCTTCAAAGCATTTGTTCGTGATGATGCCTGTGTGCGATATCGGTCTCCCCCAATTGGGTCGATGGCAATCCGTCAGCAACCGTCAGCATCCGAGCCCCATTGGTATATAGCGACTCGTGCTTCTTCGGTTTTCAAATCATCATGAACATGCCTCCAGGGCTCCGTGCTGGTACGCACCGTCAGCATGTAGTAGCTACACCGTAAACGTGGAAGCTTTAGCCGAGGGATTTCCCTGGAGGGATAGTCTTGGCCGCGCGTTTTGAACAATTTCGAGCTTCAAAGCTCTCACCACTCGACACTTTTCCTACTTCTCGGACAGTATACAGTCATTTGCGCTCTGGTAGCCTTGGGAGCTGACTATTCCTATCATTCTTTTCACTAACCCTCGCTATGGTGTCGACAGGCGTCAAGGCGCGCTTTATATTGTTATTCATACTGCTTTGCGCCTTTATATCTGTCCTGATTCTGGGATCATACCACACGCCGCCAGTTCACCCTATTCCACATCCACACGCACCGGCAAAGGATTCGGGGAGCGAAAAGAATGGCGCCTCACTGACAGGCCATGCAATCGCCCCAAAGCTGGGCAATGAGACGGCAAAGTATGATGATATCCCCATGCTGTGACAGGGCAAACTATACACCCCTCAGGCATGGCTAACCATTTCTTTTTTATCACAGGGCGGAACTGGGTCGCGCAGCATGGAAAGTGCTACACACGACCTTTGCACGCTTTCCCGAGAAGCCATCCGAGGATGAGAAGGAAGCTCTACGGTCATTCGTGCACCTCTTCCAGAGGTTATACCCATGGTACGCCACGCACCCTTCAGCTGAAGCCGGGCGCAAGGCTAACTATATCTGCAGCGGAGAATGCGCCGAACATTTCGGACAGGTACTAGCCAAGTACCCTCCCCAGGTCTCGTCACGTTCAGCTGCAGCAATGTGGGGCTGCTACGTCCATAACATCGTCAATAAGAGGTTGAAGAAGCCCCAGTTCGACTGCGAGAACATCGGCGACGCATACGATTGCGGATGCGGAGAGGAGGACACGGACAAGAAGGGCAAGGATGGTCTCCGCGCCGTATAGGACCCTGGGCAGAGGTGCAACAAGCGTGCGGCGCCGAAAGGACAGACAAGAGGGGAGGGAAGCACCGAGCACGCCATGCTGAGGCAGATTCGAGTACAGAGTTGGACCTGAGACGGTAGCTTAGTGAAGACGGCTCCGCCACGAAGCTCCAGGTGCTCTGGAGGGTCAGTTCGCGCTGACGTAGTCGTGGAGTAGGAAGCGACTTCTACTATCTTGGAGTTGATGACCCAGAATAGCGGTACCCAGCGGGCTCGAGTGACTTCCAGGGGTTCGAGAGTGTTGGGTCAGGCTGTCAGCGGGTTTTACGTTGACTGTCCTACGTGAGGAGGAGCAGGGCAGCGCGTGAAAGTGCTGGCTGGCAAATCGGAGAGCATGTGGTCAGCCCGCTAAGCCATGGATCAGACATCTGGCGGCCGGGATGGCATCTGGGGATGCGGGTGATGTTGGAACTTGGACCTTGGGTTGGTATAGCTAGGAGGAGATAAGAATCCATCAGTATATCTGCGACAATGGCGGTATTCTTCCCAGATGGGAGTGTCACTTGTCCTTCTCGCCGTGCCAGTGACGTGTGATGGCAAAGGATCGCGGGGTATAGGAATAATGGTGAATAGGAGCAGGGTTCCAAGGTTGTCTCCTGAGTACCATGGTTTGCCCTGTCCTGCGCTGCCCCTCGAGAGCCGCCGTCTCTCTCAGGCTCTCAGCGCTCCGTGACGTCCGCGGCGCGCATGCATCCCCATCCCCTCTCCCCGGTACTGTGGCGGCTGGGGCAACACCCTCTCACAGAAGCTGGCCTTGCGGTGCGGGTTCGGCGCGTGATGTATTTTTGGGTGTGTGGTACGCGGATCGTTCACTGAGGACTGAGAATCCACAGGGGTGCGACGACTAGCGCCGAGTTGGAAAATCAAAGACTTGAAACTCCCTGGAGCGCTCATCAAACATTGGACCCCCGCCAGCTATCGATTGCTGCCACTGCGCTCCTCAACACTGCTCACCGACTCCTTTCGTCTATCCATTGACGTCCTGCCAGCTGTTCACCGCTCTTCCGTGCAAACACTTCTCCAAAGGCCCACCATGGTCTCGTTTTCCTGCGAGGTAGGTGGCCGCCACTGTGTTTACACTTCTGTTCCCGCCCACCATGACAGCATGCCCGCACTTGGGGGCCGCTGCAGCGATGCACTATGATGAATACACTGTAGTCTCCGAAGAAGTGGAAAGCTAACCTGCGAACTGCTGCAAATAGAACTGTGGGGACGTCCTCACCAAGAAGAAACTCGATCCCCATCGCAACCAGTGCTATGGCGCCTCGTATACTTGTCTCGACTGCATGGTGCATTTCCAGGGCACCAGCTATAGGTCCCACACGGTATGTGCTTTCCCGTTTATAGGGATATTCTTTTCCTCCAAGAACTCAGCCTTCAACACCATCGTGGTTCGCCATCTGTCCTGCGGCGCATCGCGTAAAATTTTGCGACTCGTCCCGTACCGCAAGCTAACGCACACAACCCACAGAGCTGCATCAGCGAAGACCAAAAGTACCAGGGCAAGCTCTACAAGGAGAAGAAACCCAAGGGCCAGCAACAGAAAAACAACAACAACTCACAGCAGAACAACGACTCCCAGGCCCTCGTTCCACACAATGCCTATGTCGAAGATGTCCCAGACACCAACGTCGTCGCCATTGTCGATGCTCCACCTCGAGCTCCGAGCCCACCACCTGCCTCCCGATCGCTGGGGTATGAAGAACGTGCGGCCCTTCCAGACGTGAACGTCTTCGACTTCCTCGACACCTCCGAGACCCCCAATGCCTCCCGCGTCAACCTCAATCCCGTCGACGAATCCCGCATGATCGAAGACAGCATACCCCCGGCCTACGAAGAACACACCCGCGACCCTGTCCCCGACGCCCTGAAATTCCAAGTCCAAGATGACGCCCACTACACACAGAACGGCTACACCTACGGCGAAGGGCCCATCCAACCCTCCAACGAACGCCACGACTCGTTCTACCTGACGCGCGAACAAGAACCAGACTTCAACTTCACGACCCCAGCGCCGAAATCCAAACACTCCAAATCCCGCGATAAAGACCAGCAACAACAACAACAGCCAGACACCACGAGCAAGAAATCCGACCGCAAGCGCAAGCGCAACTCCCCCGCCGAACTCGACATGTCGCTCGTCCGCGCCCAGCAAGACAGAGACGACGTCATGATGTCCGACGCCCCACCGATGCTGCACTCGGGCCTGACAGGCGGCCTCAACCGGCTGCTTGCGCGCCCGGAATTCCCACCTTCCCCCGAGCTGTCGGGCGAGTACGTGGAGAATTCGCCCCTGAGCCCGATGAAGCGCGCGAAACAGGGGACGTCGAAGGCGCTGATGCGCGCGCAGCGCGAGTGGGAGGTGCAGCAGGAGAAGGAGCGGAAGGAGAAGGAACGGGGCAGGGAGAGGGAGCGCAAGGAACGCAAGGCGAGCACGGCGTTGGTGAAGATCAAGCCGAAGAAGAGGAGGGATGAGAGTGCGAGGGCGAGTCGGCGGTTGAGGCGGAGGAGGGGGGAATCGTCGTCTATGTCCCCCGAACGCGAGAGAAAGGGTGTGAAGGCGATTGAGTATCACCCCCAGCAGGACTCGGATTCCCAGGACCACGCCGGCGCGTTGATCGTGCGTGATAGGCACACCGAACTCACGCACGTGCGGGGCGCGAATGCAGGCGCTTCGGTATCGCGCGCGGAGCTGTTCATGTCGTTCATCACCAAGGGCCCAGAGAGCGAGCGAGGGATGAGCGTCAATAAGGCGCTGAAACGGTACCATAGGGAGCGGTATGATCGTGGGGAGAGGGAGTTGGAGAAGAGGGATGAGGAGAAGGAGTTGTGGAAGAGTTTGCGGCTGAAGAGGAATGAGAGAGGTGAGATTGTGCTGTTTTTTGAGGGGGCGGAGGAGCTATGATGGGAGATGGGGTGCATTCACGCATGGCTTGGTCTGTCTGCTGCACTACTGCTAACTTTCTACGGGGGGCTCGGCTGGGTGATACCCGACCTCTGTCTGGTCAATTCTCTCTGTCTGTTGGGGTGGATGGAGTACATGCTGGTTGTGGAGGGCCTGGGGGTTACACATTTAGCATTTCCATTTCTATGCTGTGGAACGAGTTTCCTTGGGTGCGTTTCTTAGATTTATCATTTTATTTTCCATTTCTTCTTTATCTTTTTTTATATTTTCAGACTTATTCATTCCGGCATTTTATGCATTGAGCATTGAATTCGTAACGGCCTCCACATCTTTTCTCTTCTCTCTTCTTCAATCGATTGATCCTGTGGGCGAGAGTGGTAATGGCAGCGGATGATTCCCATTCAAATAGACTATCCATCTATTTCCTGCATTCCTCAGGGTCCTGTTTTCGCTGCCTCGTGTTGAGGTGATTTAAAATCCTTCCTCCCCCGTTTGAACATCGTGATTCGTGGAGTCATTCGTCGTGGGAGCCGTATATCTTACATCTACTTCCCCGTCCCGATCGAAGCTTTGTTGGTGAACCTGCACCACAGTTTCTCCTCCAAGATGACCGCCATTCCCGTATTTTCCATGCCCATGTCGTTAGATCATTGAGTAGATCCTCCTTTTCCACCCATCCCCCTTTCCTCTTCCTCGCCTCCACCCCACCCATACTACGAAGAAAACCCATTCAAAACCACAATCACAATCACCACCACCCCCTCACCCACACCCACATCCACCAAACCCCCCACCCCGTGCCCACAACCCCCAGGCCACCGGTAAGCAGCATAGCCGCCATGATCCACTTCCTCAGCTCAAACGCCTCCGTCACCTCCAACCTCGCCATCTGCCTTATCTTCCGATGCAAATACCACCGCTTCTTGTGCTTGTGCTTCTTCTCCCCCTCCCCGTCCAACACACCGCTCGGATTCAGCGCCTCAGCCGGCCCCACGTGCGCGGAATCCCGCCTCTTCCAGCGCCCCGACGACGGCTGCTGGTGCGGCTGGTCGGGCGGGGAGGTGTCAGAGTCGGAGGAGGGGTAGGAGTAGGGTTCCGGGTCGAGCCAGGGGAAGGGGTAAGTGCGGGCGCGGCGGGCGCGGTCGGAGAGGGATATGAGGGCGAGGGAGAGGAGGAAGGAGGTAATGAGGAAGGGCGTCTGCAGGATCTGGAGGAGCTTCGTGATGCGCCATTGGGAGGTGTCGGGCTCGCCTGGCGTGGACTCGGATGCGTCTTGGGGGGTTGAGGAGGACGAGGAGGGGGATGCGGGGGCAGAGGTGCGGAAAGTCAGGTCTAGGAAGGGATCTTTCTCCTTTTTCTTCAGCCTACGGCGGGACGTTGGTGGTGAGGGCGGGGGTGTGG